>BRDA01088911.1:19865-47365 GCA_036984385.1 Crenuchus spilurus
TCCCAATCTGCTTTGAGAAAAGAAAAAGAGAGGGAGAGGGAGAGAGAGAGAGAGAAAAACTCCCAATAAAACATGTGTGAACGAGGGGGTAATTGTGGACAAATGCGGCATTGAAATTCATTTTCAACTCTTTACACACCATTTCAATCTTATTTTCTGCTTGTTAGCCACATCTTGTTGGTGAGGGTCGGCAAGACTGCCCAGTATTGATGGGTAATTGTGTATAATTCACTCTTCACATGTGATTTGCATCAATACGGATCATTTTTCATCGCCTTGCATTTTACAGAAGAACCCATAAGAGAAGCTTTCCTCAATGCTCATTAATAAGGAGGCCAAAGAGGATGAAAATGGAGGAAAACACACGTTATCCCAAAACGCCTCTTTCAGCAAGACACATTCACCCACATGCATGCAAGGGAATGGATGACACACACTGCAACAAACAAATCCACTTGTCTACACTCTACACACAGATACACAAGAACACACACCAAGGGCAGCAAAGCGGATGGCTCAGAAGAAACTCGCAGTCAAAGGCTAATCTAATGCCGCCTATTGACTCAAATGGCAATTAGGACACCAAAGCATCAAATCGCATTCAGTAATACTCTACTAAGTCCTTTCATAGAGAAGAAACGCTGACAAAGAAACAGCATGAAAAAAGCATGCATGTACAATGCACCTCAACACCAATGTTCAGGACAGTATATTCCCACAGAGTTAAAACACTGAAACTCTTTGGAACCATTGATGGTTCCAGACTTTTCTCAGCCTTAGCAGAAGAATAATTCAGGCAGTTTGCATTATTTTCCAGGTAGTTACTGAATGTTAATCCTTAGGGTGTTATGAAGTCACAAAGCTTAAGAGGTTAACACTAAAGCATATAATCTCAACAAAATAAAAAAAGATCTAATCATCCACTCTCGATTCTTTCACTGAAGAACATAAGAGGTTGATTGGCTGAAGGTGATGAATCTGGATATGCCATTTTACAGTGAACTTCATTTTGACCGTCTGTTCAGATGCTTCAGGTTCTTCAAAAAATATCCATCTCCCTGGGAACTCTGGCAGGCACCTAAGCTGCTCTTCCTATAAGCTTTGTCCCACACAAGACAACTGCTCTATTGTAGTCTGAAAAGGATTTAAAGAAGTCTATGCCAAGCTGGGGCATTCATACAAGTCCAAACACTGGTTAGACTTGTTTGCTTTCTAACCATGTGCTAGAATAACTACAGTGAAGAATGGAAACTCCATGCTGTATCATGGCTCATCTGGGTTATTTTGACAACATAGCATAAATACAATTTAACCCAACTCGAACATGCAGACAGAAGATAATTTTTTTGGCTTAGGCCCCTGATTTTCAGTCTTGGCCACGGAATACCATAATAAGCTAACACTTCTGCTTTGATACTGACCTGTGGGGAGAGGCCGTTGCTGACCGGGTTCATGTGGTTGCTAGAAGCTGATGGGCTCATGAAGGTGTCCGAGTAGCTGGAGAAGGTGTGTCGATTAGACGAAAGGCCATAAGCAGAGCTGCTGTCGGCCGAGAGCCCACCCTGGTGCATGGAGGAAGGTGGGAGAGGCTGGGGCCTATGCAACGTGCTACTGCCATCTAAAACCACAAAGGTAAATGGTTTTAATGTTAAGCAATTTGTACAAAGACCAGAAAAAGCATTTAACTGTAGATGATTCTTACCCTGCGAGAGAGTAGTGCTAGGGTAAGTCGTCTCTGGAAGCTGATAGGTTGGCAAGGTTGGCATTCCAGTGGGAGGAAACCCTCCCGGTAACAGGTGGTTGAATGCTGCAAGCTGATTGGCTCCAGCCTGTTTGCGCCACCGGGCTCTTCGGTTGCTAAACCAAACCTGTGAATAGAATGTTGACAATGAAAACCAGTGAAATCAACACTTTTCTACAAAATATGAAGCATTCAATATGAACAGCATCAGGTTTCTTCCCACAGTCCAAAAACATGGAGATCACGTGAATTGGTTACTCTAATAATTACCCTGGTGTGTGTATGAATGTGTATGTATGTGTATGTGTATATGCCCAGATATGGTTGGCACTCTGTCCTGGGTGATCCCCCTAGTGCTCGATGCAGTCCTCCAGGTGGACGGTCGCTTCCGGTTGAGAGTACGCTGTTCGAGATTGGCTGCTGCTTCTCACTGGTGTGTGTGTTTGTGTGTAAATGGAGTGTGTTGATTGTAAAGCATCCTTGGGTTTGAGAAAGGTGCTATATAAGTGTAACATTCATTCAATCATATTTACTATACAGTTTATGATCATCTGATTGAGTGGGTGCCTGTGGGAAACTGTGCTTTAGCTCACAGCAAGGCCCCTGTTGTTCTTGCTAAGTGGCTGAGGCTGTGATCTGTGTAAACAAGACTCCCTAAGCCACCATCAGAGAGGCTGAGTGATTATGGGGTCAGAGGTAGGCCACACATCTCCCCAACATGCAACTTGGTTGTTTATCAACTTGCCAGACACTTTCAAGACAGTTTTATGAAAATCTGCACACACTGCATGTATGCTAGCTGTGTTGCTATGTTTTTAACTTTAAAAAGCTTGTTCACTACTGGGAGCACAAGTTCCTAAAAAAGAAAAGAAACAAAGTATATTTGTAACTAAAAAAGTATCCTCCATTATCAACCAAATCCTCTTTTCTGCAGCTCATTGTCATCAAACTACAAAATAAGCTCCCATAGAAGCCAAAGCAACTCTAGACGCTTCTCTGTAAACCCAGGGTAATTTACACATGGTAAAAAGGCTTCTGCTTCACCAAAACATGAATATAATTAGAGTTTGTGAAAAGACTTGGCCCGTACAGACGGCAACCTGCTCTATTTCTCTGGGACAAGGCCGGGGCCCCGTGTGCGCCAAAGGTTGAACGACATTGATCTATGCTTCGCTCGGGCAATTCATCCGCGCTTAATACACTGTCAGCGCAGTTCATCTACTGTTGTGTTTCAAACGGGCCGGTCCATTGTGAGGCCAGATGAAAGGAGGGGACAAAGGCCTCTCAATACGGCAGACCGAACACTGGCCACAAAGAGTGGGCGTCCCTTTTTAAACAGGCCTTTAAGAGTTCCACTTTCATGGTATGCACACAAGGACACACTCTATTCGGAGGCAACGACACCACAGACACACTCGACAAAACACACACGCACACAGATACACACACACCCCCTCACTGGCTTCCCCCCTTACAAAGCAGTATTTATATTGTCCGTGTGCAAAACTGTCAGGGTGCTAGCAGCTAGCATCTCATTCAGAACTGCTTCAATGGATCTTTACCGTTTGATGCGACTAAGGATGACTCTTATCCATCTGTCAAGTGTTGCGTTTAAACCCTTTTTTTTCTCTACTTTCAGAAAGCAATGCCCGCCCTTCCCCCCTACTTTCAGTCCCTAAAGCTTCTGAGCCCTCCTTTAACTTGGACCCAAGTCTTAACCCAAGCTCCTCTAGCAGGGAAAAGGCAAAAATAGGCCTCATGTCCTTGAGTGGCTCCATAAGGATGCGCTGGAGCGGGTGGCTAAGCTTGAACTGACCTCCTGCCGGGGCTGGACAAACAGTTTGCCTGGCCCTGGGGCAGGAAAGCTGGGATGCGCTACTTCCTTCCCCCCCAAAAGGCAGCCAACCTCACAGTGCCACCTGACCTATGACCCCGGGAACCTACTCTTGACCCTGCAAGCCTTTCATCTCAACAGCAACTGCCTTCCTTCTCTATGCAAGAGTGTCATGGTCTTTAAAAATCACAGTGAAGTCACATAAACGTCTACAAACTTTGTTTTGGTTTAATTTTTTTTGCTTTAATTTTATCTTCTTACTCTTTTTGAGTTTACACCCCTTTTCACAGGTGTACAGAAAGGTTCTAGAATGTTTGCACAACCTTTTCAGGACCAAGTAACTTTTTCAGGATGTCAAAAATGTTCATTCAAATTTCCACCTGAAGAAACAAGGTCCAGGATACATTTTGGGTCCAAATCCTGAAAAACAACTTTTTTGCTTACTAGACCTTGTTTGGCTGTTCTTGAGTTTACTTAACAAGAGATCAGATAATTGTTGATGCTGGTAAAACAAGTGGAAGAAAGAACCAGCAATTAAAACAACCAGCAATTAAAATGGAAAAGCTTGCTGACCAAGACAAACAAGCGAGGAGATCTAAGAGATGTTGGAAGGTCCACCAAAAACCTTTGTCATGCTTGTGTCAGTTAACCTTCAGTCATTAGTTCCTCCATTTTTGCTGAGTTGTAGCAGATTTTCGAAATGCTAAAATGATGTGTACGTTGTATATTTTTCATAACTATTGTTATTTCACATAATGACCATTGTTCCAGCAGATCAATAGGAATAGAAAACTGGAATTATGTCAGGAACTTCCAGTTCTGATTCAAAGATAGTTTTCAAACAGTTTAGTTAGGTTCAAGAACCTTGTTGGAAATGTGCTTTAAGGCGACAGTCTGTGCAACATGAGGCTACAATGCAATCCTTGCCCATAATTCTATAAAGAGATTTGAAATCCTCTTCTTGCTTTCACAGTGGAGGCTCTTCACAAGCTGAGACAATGGCTTCAGATCTTGTGTCTGGCTACGTGGACACCCGTATTCCTTAATCATAAGAGGAGTCTGTGAAGCTGATCTGTCTAAGTGAATTTACTGCAAACCCTTTGAATTGAAAGCAGCGTCACTGCGGTACACAAGTTAACAGGAATGCAAGCAGTTTGTTGCTCTATCGAGTTAGAGCTGCCAAACATTGAGTCCTATGTGCCCGTATAAAACTGGTTCTGTTTCGTGTGGGAGGGGGTGGGGGGATAAGAGAGCGTGCTTGTGTGTGTATGTAAGGATGCTGCTTGGGTTCAGGCCACACTAGCCATTGCCTGTGAGCTGGATTTGGGGCTCCGCTCTGGAACCCGATCACAAAGTCACCTTGGACAGTCCCAGATTCCCTCACTCTACAATCCAGTCTAATTCCTCCACAGAGACATGCCTCATCCTTCCCCCTATAGAGGTGTGTGTGTGTGTGTGTGTGTGTTTGTCTGTGTGTGTGAGAGACACAGAGAGAGAGAGAGAGTGTGTGTGTGGAAGGTCTTCAGTACTGCCCCCAGCCTCCCTAAGCGCTTTTTGTCTACAGAGAATACAGCTCCACTGCCTTCTGAGAAACAATGTGAAGTCTGATTGACAAACACAGACTGCAATAGAGGTGCAAAGAGTGTGGTATAATAAGGCTGATTATTAATCAATGTCATCAATTACCAGCTGACTTTCAATTAATAATTGTTGTCACAGTCCTTGCACATTTTATTTGTTATGCTAGTTCTTTGTGAATGTAAACACTGGACAAAAAAACACGATTGGGAAAATACTGATATATTTGATTTGTCATGTTGGCAAAGAAAACAACTGGACCAAATCAATCCTCTTGCTTGAAGCCCAAATAGCCAAACTGAACAAGGTTTTAAGAGGCCATGAAGACTTGTTCTGGAGAAACTCTACCCATATTGTTGCCAGGGGTGTGAAATGACATGGTGCCAATTGATAATTATAATCTAGAGCTGAAATGCTTACATTATAGCAAGGAACAAATACAATGTGAAGGTCAAGGGTACTTCAGAACCAAGTTTGGAGCCTGTGTACAAGTATAACAATAAGTGTTAATGGAAATGAATGTAGTTAGTTACTTGCTGAATTGCTGTCAATTGGAGGCTATAATACATCTTCACTACAGTCTGAAAAAAGATGTCTGAACATCACTGTGTTCCCCTTCATGAGAAGCTCGCTTCACTGTATGATTGTAAATGTGTCTTTGTATGAATGTAGGCATTTGTACCAAACCTGTCCCTTTCTGTCTGGTACAGGAGATTCATGTTTTATGGCACACACCTGTCACGGATAAATTGGATAATATTACATACATACGCAGTTTTTGCAGACTGTTTACTTTCATTCTGCGTTGCGTTAGGGAGAACAGTAGTAGTCTGGAATGGCAACTTCACACATATATATACACAACACTATTCAGCCAGACTGATTCACAGTAAACAGTCCTCCACAAATCTAGAGGGATTTGGAATCAATACTGGCTGCAATGATACTACAGATATTGAGGTATTTACACTGTGAATGAGGTTTGGATTAAATGAGAGGCATCCATTTTTAGCACTCATACAAGGAATTTAACCCACATCTTTCAAAGCAGAACTGTGTATGAACTAAATCAAACAGGAATAATACAGACCTCCTCTAAGTGATCTCTCTCTCTCTCTCTCTCTCTCTCTCTCTCTCTCTCTCTCTCTCTCTCTCTTTTTCTCTCTCAGACTGCCACTATGCTAATTAATGTAGCTGGGAGTGCGATTCACAGAGAGGAGAGTAGGATTAGCCTGATAAGTATCAAAGAATACAGAGCGACTGAAAGAAAGTCATTTAAATTCTAATAATAAGAAACTGTTCGAACATTCACAGCGATGCATTGCAACAATTTTGCTCTTCTGCAATCTACATAAATCCTATTTATTCTTTTATGGCACGTAAGCCCAGGCTCCCAGGAACAGGGCTTGCCTGTTGGGCTGGGTGGGATTTCTGTTATGCTGTTCCCCTGCTCTCAGAATAAGCGCCTACTTCACAATTGAGCTTATTTCTACTTTAATCTCAAAATTGTTTAAATACTGCTTCTGGAACTGTTGCTGTTAATTAAGAAGCACTGGTAGAGAATTGGACTACAGCTCCTGATTTACTACTAATGTGACTTGATACAAAGGTTATACAGATATAATAATTAGCATTAGCCTGTGTTGATACAAATATAAAGCATTGGTATTAGCCTGTATTGACACAGACATAAATCATTAGCATTAGCATGTGTTGACAGATACAAACTATTAGTATTAGCCTGTTTTGATACAAACCTAACTTGTTACCATTAGCCTGTGCTGATACAGATCATTGTTAGCATTAGCATGTGTTGATACAGATGTAATAGTTAGCACAAGACTGTTTTGATACAGATTTGAAGCATTTGCAGTAGCCTGCATATAAAAACCTGACCAAAACAGGAAGGTCTTGTTGTATTTTACTAATAAACATTAGGTCAGTACATAACGTCATGATACATTTTGTGCATAGTGTTAAGTTTGCAATTGAAGATATGATACAGCAACAAATAAAACAGGCTAACAGTCTCTCGGCTGTGCTGACTGGTAGCATGAAGACGCTAGCACAACTCTCTGATAAAAGGAGGCTAACTTTTTGCCAAATTGATTTTTACGGTTCATAAAAGGCAATGCTTATACCTTATTAGATTCCCCTAACTATAATAGCTTCATGCAGAATGCTCATTGGCTGTGAAAGGGGATCTGTGTGACAGAAGCAGAGCTCAAGCAGCTCCATGGCTCTCGGATGAGCGCTAACTGATGTGGAGTCTGACTACAGCCTCTTAAATACTTCAGCTCAAATAAGAAGAGAATGTAATTCACTTTCATTGGGGAAAAAATAACTGATTTACAGCAGTCTCAAGGCTCTCCATCTCCTGCGCCCTGCTGCTCCTCCTCTGTAGTCTTCTTGCCTTCAAACACCCCAGGATTTTGTCTTTAACCCGGCTAACATTTCAAAGGAAAGGCAACAAGCGCTCACGCTTTCTCTGCTCTGATAGTCTGGGAAGTGAGTCAGCTGTTAGATCTTCAGTTCAGCGGAGCTATAGGAGCATTGTGAAGTTAAGCGACTTGAGAGGAAAAGGCCAGGCTGGGCTCTATGACTCCATAAGAGCACCCCAGTCTCCCAGCTCCTGTCACGCCAGCTTGGAACTGATATGGATCTTATCCCACGATTTGTCAGCCAGGGTGATAAAACTGCAGAAGGACACATGGAGGGGTGTGTGTAGTTGGGGGGCAGGGGGCTGCAGGGAAATGATGAAGATGAATGGGAAGAAGAGCCTTGCGAGAAGGGTCTGGCTGGGTTCTGACACTGGAGATGCTGTTTCACAAAGAGCAAAGGCCTATAGGATTACAGAGCATTCAGTTCTTATTGGTGGTTGCATCTTTGTGAAGATGGTGAAGTTATACACCTACACCACTGCGTATGAAGATGTTAACACAGTATTTGTAGAGTGTTTCCATAAAATTACCATCTTTGCTTCCATATTGAAGTATACCATATTCCATACAGATGATCCAGAGGTGGAGAGGCCCCTCTTCTGGCCTCTCTCTCACCCTGCTGCCCTTTCCTCCAGTCCCACTAAACTGACATCTGCTGGATGGGTCTACACAGCTGCAGAGGAGCAGGTCATCAGCCCAGCCAAAGGTTTGTCCAACCCTCAACCTGGGAGAACCTATTATGGAAAAACACCCCAGCTTTACACAGCCAAACCAACAAGACCTTCTGTGAAGTTATACTTGAAAACTCAACTGCCTTCATTCCCTGCAAAGGCATGTTCTGGAATATAACGGTAGTCATTAGATGACCTGCCAATTCCTCTGGCAGTAATGGGTCTGCTCAATCCTTAGGTAATTTCCTACAAATCCTTATGCAACACTTGTAGGTCTTGCTGGACTAAACCTTTGGAAGGGTGTGCATACATAAACGGGAAGACGTTTGAGCTCCAAACTATCAATGAAGTCAATGTGTCTCTTTGATTCGAGTGAAACAGACCCAGTGACAAACCCACACATGACGTGAGGAAGGAAAAAAGGGGGACTTCCATAACAGACTCCATAGTCCATAGACAGACCCTCCCCCTCCCCAGGCCTTCAGCTGAACAACATTGAAGACCTATGGCTATTATTTACTTTGGTTAACCAGAGTCACTTTCTTAGAGTGACCTTTTAAGAAAATTAAGTTTGAGTTGACCTTTGGAGATTTTCAAAGTGTTCCAGAATTAGATTATGGGGAAAATTGCATTAACAAATTATATCCATGACTCGAATACCTCAGCTTTTCACATGACATCCTTTAGCTCCATTATCCATCAGGACGGGGAGGGGAGAGAAGTGTCCTTTTAGTTCTTCTCCTTGTCCAATCTTTTCTTCATGTTCTGTCTTCTCTCATTTGCATCAGTTGCCATAAATACACAAAACACAACCCACTTCTCTTTCAAGACATCCATGCTGGACTTGAAATGTCTGATTGACCTACAAATATGGTTCATTAGTCATTGTTTAACAAGCAAGATCAGGGACAGGCTGTATTGTGAGATCATAAAGCTTTCCACCGATCACAGCAATGTCTGTGGATGAAAATACAGAAGGGTGCTAATAGTGACCCTGGCTGAAATAAAATGTTCCAATCAGGACACCTGTACATGTAAATCTTGAGACATGAGCTAGGAAGAAGAATAGGATTCCCATTGTTTTTGGGAAAATATGGTCTTCTATAATCCAAAGTTATGGGGATGATCTTCGGTATGAAATGTTCTTGCTAAAATTGGTTCTTGGAGCACTCAGAATGTCCAGCTTTTTAATGTTTTAGAACATTTTTTTATTGTAAGATCATTACATTATATGTAAATATGGATGGTACCAAAATTATTAAATCAATGAATTAACACTGGCGCAATGTTAACATGAATATATAATTTGTAGTACTGTTTGTCAAGGAACTATGTTATTATTATTTAGGTACTGACCAAGGAATGGATTCTTGACACCAATTCCTATATGTACAACTATGTATCTTTTACTCACACTGAGGGAACTTTAATTAAAGCTAAAATATTGTTATCCAAATATTCATTAATGTTACTTAGAGAACATTTTGTCCTTAAATTTAAAAACCTTTTGGCCAAAGTTCTTGAATGTTAAGGGAGTTGGTCTACAGTCTACCAGATGCACCAGACAAATTGAGAGTCAATTTACCTCTATCCCTGAATTCACATGTGTCTAGAAGGACATCTTAAAGTGTAAAATATTGCGAAAAACAAGCACAGGATAAATCTCTCCGCATCCTCCCAAGAGTGGGGAAGCAACCATTTAGACACATATGTCTTCTTCCCTGAGCAGTGGGAGACAGAGGGAGACATATGTGGAATCCGTTACCCTACTGGCCCGTCTGTTTTGATGGGGACCGCAAGTGCAGGGAATGGGGGTCCATGATGGGCAGAGAAAGTGAGAGGAACAGAGCAACAGAGAGCAAGGCATCGCAGACCACCCTCCTTTTTTATTTTTTTTAAAAGCTCTTGATTGATTAATGTTGTTGTTGGGGCACAGAGTCCCGAGAGAGTAAGAGAGATCTCTGATATGTAGAGGGGTTTACAAGCGGCGGCTGGCTTTTAAGTGCAAGGAAGAGATCCGGGGCCAAGAAGAGAGATGAGAAACCCATCAGGAATGCATTTTGTCTCTCTTTCTCTTTCTCTCTGTCTGTTTGCCCCAACACCATCATCTCTAAGAGAACAGCTGCCGCTATAACTCTGCTGTATTTGCTTTTCGATGTTATATAAAACTACAGGGTGCAAAAACTGTCAAAAAGCATCTCAAAGGCGAAGAAATAGTTGGGCAAGGTTCCCTTGGACTCACAGAGAACAATGTATTCCCCAATGCACAAGAGGTCAAAACAGCCAGCCTTGCATAGATAAATATATAATGGCCAAAGATGATAAACACAAGGCATGAGAACAGACAAGAAAAAGCACTGAAAAAGATCTCAGCATGGTTATATATCTAAACACATTTATGCAAATACACTTGGCAGATGTTGCCTTTCCACAATTATGTTAAGAAATAATTGACTGCTTTGATTCCAGCACAGTTGGATTATTCAGGAGAATAAACATCTCTGTAAAAACTCATTATATTCTATTGGAGGCAAACAGAATTATGGATGCAAGAATAAATGACTGGGTTGATTGAAGTTATCACCAGTGATTTACATACAAGGCTAGAATCGCAAAGTAACATTTTAACTATGCTCTAAACGGCAATTAATGCAAGCGTTTGTACACACCTGGACAAATATTATTAATTCCAAAGTGAAAATAAGTTAACACATCCTCTATAAGAAAAAATAGTTTTACGTTTTCATACACATTTTAGTACATTGTCTGTTTAACTGCTGAACGTAACACACTGGAAACAATAAAACAAACAACACAACAATGACATTCACACAGGCTGAATTTTATGTTTATGTTCTTTCACTTTAATATGTTTCATTAAGCAAGTAAACAGCAACTATGTATTAAAATGTGCAGAATTTGTTCCCCGTATATTAATTTATTTATTTTCAGTAAGAAAATCAATAAAACATATTTAAAATTATTTTTTTAAAAACATTTCCACAAAAATTACATGCATAAAATTTCTCTAACAGCTTCCAGACACATTATTATTTGGGTTATAAAAATGAACAAAAAACTCAATATACGTGCTTGAAAGATTGCGAACCGTTTTGATTTCTTTATATTTCTCCATAAATATGACCTAAAACATCATCAGATCTAAAAGTAGATGAACCCAGTTAAACAAATGAGACAAAAATATTTATACTTTGTCATTTATTTTTTTAAGAAAATATGACATATCTGTGAGAGGCAAAAGTATGTGAACCTGTAGGATTAGCAGTTACTTTGAAGGTGAAATTAGAGTCAGGTGTTTTCAGTCAATGGGATGATAATCAGGTGTGAGTGGGTTCCCTGTTTTATTTAAAGAACAGGGATCTATGGACAGAGATAGAGAGAGAGGGATAGAGAGATGGACAGAGAGAGAGAGAGAGAGAGACTGAAAGAAAGAGGGAGAGAGATGGACAGAGAGAGAGAGAGAGAGAGAGAGAGAGAGAGAGAGAGAGAGAGAGAGAGAGAGAGAGAGAGAGAGAGAGAGAGGCACTATATGTAAATCCATTGGGTTTTGTGACATTATGCAAACAGGGAGCTTAAAATGTGTTACTTACATTAATATTGTTTACATACTGCATCCAAACTTTTATGAAAGAAATGTTTTCTCTCACATTGCCCCTTTAATGCTAAGTTTATAACTATGTTTTGCATCGACCAAAACTATTTCTATTGGTCTATTAATCAGATGTTCCCACAGTGTAAAGGACAGCATATGTGCTGAAATGATAAAATTGTTTAATTGTTATATGAGACCAAACTGGAATGTATATATATAGGAATGTTTGTGTCTAACCTGAACTCTGGCCTCTGTGAGTTTGGTCCTCTGGGCCAGCTCCTCTCGAGTGTAGATGTCTGGGTAATGTGTTCTCTCAAAGGCTTTCTCCAGCTCCTCTAGCTGCTCGGCAGTGAAGGTGGTGCGACTGCGCCTCTGTTTCCTCTTCAGCGGCAGGTCCGGCTCCGACTCCACATCTGAACCTTCATCTGTGCGGTGACCTGCCATGTAGACAGTGAGGTCAACAGCCATGTCAACAAATATTTTCCTAATATTGCTGTTATCTTATTCCTAATATATGTTGGCTAATGTTGGTATCAAACACTAGAAGTCAATAGTCACCTAAACAGCCCAAATGCTTACAGAAAAAGAACCAATAAACTGGTCAGTGTGGTTTAGGACACAGCATGACTTACTGTGAGCTATAAAAATGAACAAAAGCTCACTAAGTTGATGAATGCTGTGGAAGTCATTTTACATAACACCTCAGGAGTAGGAGCACTGATTTAGACTCAGTTGAAATGATGACAACTTGTGGATATGGAGGAAGCTGATTCCTGCTGTCTGAAGAGGATGCCTGTAGTGGTTAAGTATTAATTACTATTATAGATCAGGACATGTCCTGTATGTCCTTAAACAGAGACCCATGGGCATTGTGATGCTATTTTTAGGATAGATATAGCCCTCCTTAATGGTATTAAGCTCCTTTAAATGAAAACAATTAAAGTGAAAGTAAACTCAGGGTTCATTGGCCCCTCCTGGCTGATGGACAGTCAGGGCTAACTTAGTTTCCCGGTGACTAAGCCCCTCTGTTTTTGATCCTAGTGATGAAGAAATTACACTACAGTTTCTTCGGCTTTCTTAACCCTTAAAAACTTTAGGATCCATATTTGGACTTTTCCTCACTCTCATTACTTTATATCTATTCGTTTCAAAATAGTTACTAAAGGATGTATAACAGTCTGAAGGTTTAAACTAACTGGATAGACAAAGTTACCTGATTTCTTAACCAAGAATTTTAAATTTAGTACAACAGCACATGAAAGCAAAGGACCATTAAACTCAATATATGACAAACACTGAGAAGCAAAGAATTTGGTGCAAAAGCCAGAGAGTGCAGTCACAGCAGTATTAATGTTCTGTTATCTTCACATAGAGCCCAGGCTACAGTTCATATGGCTCTTATTCACATGAGTGGAGTCTTCAGAAGCATAATCCTGCCACTGAGCTCTGGAGGCCTGGGGACGATCGCTGGGAGGGTTAGGGTAATCTACACAGGACACCTTGCCATTCTGCATCCCCCTTATTCTCTATACACCGGCCCCAGGCTAGCCGCTAAAAGGCAAGTGCTTGAAATAAGTACGTATGATACTGTATTACTTCTGGGCCATTGAATTCCCCAGTCTTTGTGTTTGGAGCTAGGGTTCAAAACATATTACAACAAAATTGTACATTACCTTCTATTCCCCCCTTCCTCCTCTAGACACACTGTCAAACACAAGTGCAGATTGCAGTTGGCGGTTTTGCGTTTCAGACTGGGATGTATTTGGGCTGCACAAAGCCAAGCTCCATTACGGTTCAGGCCAAGAGGAGCATTTGTGAGCAGAGATACGGAGTGTGCTTAGTTATACTACTGCAACACATTACCATGATAATTGCGTCTAAAATTGCATCATACTGTATTCCCGAGCCACCTCTGTGTATCTATTCACGGAGGCAGCGAGGCTTTTGAAAGGTCCTGTCACAAAAATCACACTCGCACATTTACTCGCTGTAAATGGTGGAGTGTTGACAAGTGGCGGAACACGGAAGCGTTGCTCCAGGCCCCGCGGTCTTGCATCATCCACGGGGAAGGAGAGAAAAGGCGAGTGAAGAAAGAAAGAAGGAGGGAGAGAAAAAGAGAGAGAGAGACTGAGACTGAGGGGCTCTGAGCACCTTCCCCCGCAATGCCACAGCTGCCACGGAGAAGGCAAATCTCCTTTAGAGACGGCGTGTGTGCTCTATGCCCACTGCGGCATGGCTGGACCACTTCAGAGCAGCTTTTCCCCCTTCTACTGGCTCCTTCCAGCCAGAGCATAGAGCAGATCAGTTCTCAAACCAACCAACCAACACCCCAAACATCTGCCAGGACCACTACTGCTGCTGCCGTGGTGCCAACAAAGGAGGTGACAAAAAGGACTCGTGTGGATTTGTGTCTATGTGCATGTGTCTATCTGTCGGCCTATGCATGTGTAAGTATGTTTTTGAACATGCACCAAAATTCACAATAGGATCCCATGAAAAAAACAACTCTGCTAATAAAAAAAGAACAACCAAACTGGCTCGGTCTCAAGGCCGGCTCTGGAGTTTAATTAAACAAGGAATTAGGGGATTATATGGAGACTATCATTACAGGCCACTCGAGGAGTCTTCGGCGAACGTCTTTTTTGTCTCCCCCGAGCTCCAGCTCAATGATTCTCAACGGATTACATGCGGCCGCAGGACATGAGTCCGCATTCATTAAATCAATTCTTTCGTCTTCCCATCTTTTAATAAAGATTGATTTTTCCAGCAGCCAGTGAGCACTCCAGCAAAAATACCCTTGAACATACAAAGTTGAATATGTACATATCCGGGAATATCCCTTTGTTGGTTTTCATGAGGATGCGGCACAGCGATTTGCCACTAACACGCCATGACAACACTTGAGACCGGCACAGTGGTCTATAGATCACTTTCCAAAGTCACCTCGGCCTCCTGAGGGGGAAGGGAGCATGTGCTGCTGTGTGGCTTTCTTTTTTTTTTTGCTCCTTCAGACACCACATGATTGTTCATGAAGCAAGATTCTGTTCTCGAGTAGTCTACACATCCCAATTTGTTTACATTTCCCTAGTCATGTAAACATACCTGGACCTTCCTTATGGAAAACAACCAATAGTTAGAACTTCCTACCATACACCAACGTCCTTCACCTTACTTTATGTTACTTTTGCCCTTTACGTTCACAGGCTTGGTTGGAATATCTTTGCATAACCTATAGTGTAAAGGGACATCAGGAATGTAGTTTAGCTTCTTCTAATGGTGTCAGAAACCTCGATTTCGGCAGCTCTGAGAAGTTTGGACAGCATACCCAGGACTGAAGGTCAACAGGCCCCTCTGACAATGAGTAAAGGATTATGGTAATGAAACAGACGCTAGCTCTGATAGAGCAGAGAGAGAGAGAGGCACGATACAAGCCCCATCTCTATCCCAGTGAGATCCTCTGATTGGGATGCTGGGTTTTTATCATGAAACCAGGAGCCCCTGATAGTCTAGAATGGATTATGGCACAAGAGTAATATAGCTAAGGCTTGTGAATGCAGCTAGGTTGCAAGGAAAGTCCTGAGTGACATAGCTACCCAGTTTGTGAATCACCAGCTTGAGTTTAAAGCTTCAGTTACACCAGACACTGGAATTTTATTAGACGGTGACCCATAGACATGTAGGCGGGTCACAAAAAGGCCATGGAGAGATTAGAAATAAAGTATCCTAGCATAGGTAGACTTACAGATACAGTAATCCATCTAAAGATCTCCTTAGGTGTAGGGTTTACTACTTTTTCTCTAAGTCTATTGGTTTGTAAAGGGTGTCCTTGCTTGTTTACTGACATTTTATCACAGAAGAAAGTGCTGATTAATTATTACCTTCTCTGCAGCGAAATCCCTGTGGAAGATGAGGTCAATTCACAAACACATTTTGCTGTTTTAAAACAATAAGGTACATCCCGATTAATCCTCCACATAATGCCTCCGCTGTAATTCCATTTGAAGGTTCTGGGGATATTGATAAAGTCCTCAAGCCGATGCCTGCTCACTTATCAAGCAATTAAAGCCTAATTAAGTTCCATTCAGGCAGTGCTATAGCCAGGATGTGTTTTCCTCCAGGGCCCAATGTGATCTTTAACTAAATATTGACATTAGGCAAAATTTAATTTGGGATGAATCAGGTGCAAAACAGATGTTCTGTCAGAGTTTTGCATCACGTCTCATTCAAAGCGAAACCCTTATGGACCAATAAAATGTAGAGATAGATAAACTTGTGCCAAAAACAAAGAATTGTTTTGTTTAAATGAGTAGTCTCATTAACTAAGAGCAGGCCCTTGCTTCCCCTGTGGGATCACTTAGACTGCTAACGATGCATGAATCATTTATAATGGATCTGTTTTGATTAGTGCAGCTCTATCAGGACACATTGCACCATAACACGTACACTTTAGGGGGTTCTTCACTCTGTACACTTTTTGATTTTAGAAGGAATGTTTTTATATCGTATCTGGCAGTAGATTTCTTTACCTTATAACCAGTATGTCAGAATTTTTACTGTATATAAAAACACAAATGCTTTGTTCATGGGTGAAGAGGCTTTCAAGTGGAAAGAATAGTACTTCTTTTTGTTTTTTTACTTCTTTGAATGGACTTCAGTCTTTACTATTGTGGTTATAGACATCCAACAATGAAGGGTAAAGAATTCAGACTAACATAAATAAATGACAGCATCCACAGCGTAAAATCCAACTAACAACCTTTAAAATAATTTTAAAACTGTGCATGATTAGCATGTTAGCATAATAGTGTAGCATTGCTTGTGGAATCTTTTTATTTTTTTTTACTTATACATTTGTCTTCTAGTGCATATCTGTATTTCTTTACACTATTAACCAGCTAACAAATGGCAAGAAAACATCTGAATATTCTCTTTACTAATTTTTAAAAACTCCAGTGGTTCAGAATGTTAGCGATGCTATTGCTAATCGTCATTAGCTCATGATAATGCTAACTAAGAAACCATTAAAAAGTGTTTTAAACCACACCAGCACCCGTTGTGTTCCCTCTGGAAACTCTTGCACATAATGGCATGAATAAAGTATTTCAGCTTCAGAAAAACTGAAGATTATCATTGGCCAGTGGAAGCTTCTCCACATGTTAGCTAAAACATTAAGTCCACTGTTCTAGCAGAGATCATTTTGAAGCTCTTGCAAAAAGGTCTGTTCTGAAATCAGACAGATGGGATATCCATCACCACTAAAAAGCTCCTCCTCTTTCCAGCCCCCCCCCCATCTTGTCTTTTTTAATGCCTTTTCTCTCACTCTTTCACCCCACCTCTCTAGGGGCCTTTTCAGTAGAGGCCCTGACTAACGTTTGAGGTAATAGAGCCTTGATCAACTCCACCTCACAGCTGGACAGTCCATAAAAAGACCCAACCACATCTCCTCTTGTTTTGATTTAATCTATAAGGGAGATCCTTCCAAGGTAAACACTAGAGCAGTGCCTATCTAGCAATCTAGAGGCTAAGACTTGTGTAGATAGATCCTCATCCAAGTACAATCATGTAATGGCTGTTAAATTTTTACCTTAACCAGTGAACAAAACTGACTCTCAGCAATGTAAAAAAATCAGTCGCAGTCTACAGAAGCTATTGCTAACTATATTGTGGCATCCCTCCTCAGAGATGTTATAATACATGGCCAGTCACTGGTTGAAGAATTAATGGGAATGTTTGTAATGCTTGTCTTGTTGGCAAATGTGTTCACTAGAAAAGCTATATTTCCCTGTTGTGGAGATACAGAAATATAGAGATATAGATATATCAGAGGAAAGCCGCCTAAAACATTTCAGATTTTGCTTCTTTTTTTACCTTTTTGTGATTTTTAGATTAATCTACATAGGTGATCCTTGTCTTGTATGATTCGAATAACTGCCCGGGAGCACTGTAGACACCCTGTGCACAGACTTGCCTATAGGGACTCAACATGGTCTGCGTGGAGGATGGAATGGAGACATATGGGGACCAACAATGCACCAATGCCTTGCACGATTAGTGCATTAGATTGTTTAGTACTTACATTTGATATTATGCTCTATGTGTCTAGGTGATGCTCTCTCTATGTACAGCAGTGCTAGCCTAATGTGAATGGGCTTAGGGTTCAGTTTCATCACTTACTTCTCAGTATCATCTCTGCTAGTCCTGCAAATGTGTTGTGCCAAATAAATCACTCATTAATAAGCATCACTTGTTTTTTCTGACAGCACCTCAGTATCAAACATCTTGAAGGATTGAGTTTAGTGTAATATTACAACATTGTGAGTGTCAAAACGGGTGTTGAGGATCTGCCTGTTTAAATTGTTGTTTTTTATTTATTTATTTATTTATTTATTTGTTAAAAAGACAATTGAGTAGAACATCAGTGCTAGAACTGAAAGTGCCGATTTCAACATCAGCCGGAATCCTCTGAATTAGTCAGGGATAAAGGATGATAAAAAGCTTCCATGACATGGTGAGAGGGAGGTAGCGGCAGCTCGAGCCTCATCTGCTATGATTGCCTTTGAATCAGTATTAGCTCGACATTACGGCAAGATTCCATGGAGCCTTTTTTTAATACCGTAACCAATGGCCTCGATATCAGCTGTACCTTGCAAACTACCCAAGACAGAGGGACAAAAACAGACAGGGCTTTTGCAGTGCAGCATTAGCTCATAATGGCTCATTTTGAAAAGCATATTAGTTCCAGCATAATTACAATCAGGCCCTCACACTTGCTATTTTACAGGCATTCAAAAGGACCAGCCTTGGAGCAGCGGATGACACCAGTTGAGTGTAAATGACAACAACCCACCCCCCCTCTCTTTTCCCGTTTCCCCCTACACATACCCATGGGACAAAAATAACATCACATCTCTTCCCATCTTCATTTTTTTGTTTACATGTTTATTTTGTACATGCCTTTTGTCGGAGTTGTTGTTGCAATTACACTTTTTGTCAGTCACAGAAGAGCAGGGGGTGTTAGGAGATGGGGCGGATGGAGGGGTGGGGGGGCATCATTATACAAACAGCCCCCAAATCAAGGCATAGTTTTGCCTTAGCGATCTGATTTGCTATCTCTGACATCCATCTGCCTCTCTCAGCAATCTCTCTGGCTCACGGCCTGAATATAAAAACCTCTCTCTCTCTCTCTCTCTCTCTTTCTCTCTCTCTCGTTTGCTTTTCCTCAGGTTTGTTTGGGGGAGGGATTGAACCTCAGATACTAGTGTGCCCACGGAGGAAGAAGAAGAAGAAGAAGAGGGGGGTTGATGTTTGAGGGGACGTTTAGGCAAGATCAAATAACTGACAGGGGAGTCATTTGCATTTTTTGAGATTGCTCTTTTTTCTTCCTCCCTTCGCCATCCTTAAAGTGTTTGTGCCAAAACTTGTGAAGCCTGAAGAGATGATGAAACACTGTTTTGCTGAAAGACGTCTATAAAAAGAAGGCAAAAAAAACGGATTTAAACGAACATGTCCTATGACTCAAATTTGCGCTTTGACAATAAAATGAAAGAAAGAACTCTACAGCCTTGAAATGAAGACTTGAAGCCTACAGTAGAAGCAGGCATGCTCTGAAGGCTCTTCGACTGCGGTTCTCTCTGTGGTGGCCTACTTTATATCCCAACACAACCCCCATTGAGTTTTCGTCATTCATCCATTCAGCAGCCTCACTGCTGCCCCAGAGCTGACCAGATGCTTATACACACCAACTCAATGGGAAACTCCTGTGTTCTGCTTTGACAACTACCACTCCCTATTGACTCCGCACTACTTTATACTGCATTGGTACAAGTGACTCTAGGAAAGCCTACACAAGGAGCCACACAATGAAGTGCAGAAGAAAGTTTGTTGAAAGATGTTTTTCCACATTATTAGAATATCGTAACTGATGTTACTAAACACTAAACTCTCACCAGTTAGCCTCATTGTTGAACATGAGCTCATCTTTCAGTCTTCCTTGACAAAAAAAAATACCAAAGCTTTTCTTTGCCATGACATTTGGGATAAAACTCACATCCTTTTAGAAATGATGCTCACCAAGAGAAAACGATGAGGCCTCCAAAAGAAAAGAAAAAGAGAAGCCAAAAAGAGGGGAGGGCCTATAATCTTTGGCTCCCACAACAAACAATTAGACCTTTTTTTCTTTCAGTGAGGTAGAAAAAAAGGAAGGTTTTAAGAGGAGAGAGAGAGAGAGAGAGAGAGAGAGAGAGAGAGAGAGAGAGGGCCAAAAGAAGCGGCAGAGGCGCTGGTCTTTTATGGCTGCTGTCATGAGTGTGAAGGCGCGGCACGGCCGTGGGAGCACACGCCTCAACCTCCAACAACAGTGCAGGCCCAGGGCCTCCCGGCTCCTTTTAGCCCCGCATAGACGCTGCACCTCAGGGGGCCATTAGGGCCTGAATAGGCCTCTGACAAGCCTGCAGCTTGGTGGGGTATCGATAAACGCTGACATATTGACTCCCTATGCCCAAGCTCCAGGGGACAGGCATGCCTGAATATGAAAGCGTGAAGGGCTTGAAGGGTAGGATTACCCCCCCCCTTTACCAGCCACACCACCTTTATAAAATATAGAGAAAGTTGAGGTGTTTTTGGAAAGATTCAAAAAGTTATTTAATTGCCAAAACATGCTGTGTTATGGCCAGTTGAAAATGTGCACATTTTTCCCCCAAAAAAGTTGGTAGGATGTTTTAATGGGCTTTGAAGATTATTTGAAGTTTTTGTAATACATTTTACACCAGTTCATCTCATTTAATGTTTCATTCATGTTTGCATCCTTTCAAAAAAAGTAGGTGATCTCGTGAGCTAGTTTGAAGAAGTGTTTGGTTCTAGATATTCTCCTAAAAGCTCCTCAACTATTGCATATATAGTATGATATACAACAGTTAACCTGTAGAAAGTTAAAACTGATGGTTTGGTTAATCTATACTTCATTAGGTAAAGCCAACTGTGATGCTCCAGAATTTAACAAATTCATGTAATAGTTGTGGAGCATCAAGGAGAGCATTTGGAACCAAACTTTATTCTTCAAACTAGCTCAACAAGATATCAGTTTACTTTTTCAAAAAAAGATTTTTTTAATACATTTATGATTTGTGGTGTTTTATGAGTAAATGCTCATTTATTTACAGGATATGTTGACTTAAATAACATGTTTCAAAATTCATCCTGTAGACATTTGCACAATAATGCATATACCATGTGTCAAAATAACCAAAATTCAAAATCAACAGCAACACAAGCTAAAATACAAAAACAGATTGTCTTTTAACAAAAAACTGGTGTAGTCTGAAGTAAATCAATTTTTGCAGCTAATTTCTGGCTGAGCGGCACTAAGGAAAACATCTAAAATTTAGTTTTTTTTTAACTAGCTCATGAAATATCAGCTACTTTTTTCTAATTAAATTTTATTTAAATAAAATTTTAATTATTTTTTGTTAAAAATATTTAAGATCTTTAAAATCTGAAATGTTCTTCTAGACTCTTAAAAAAGATGGTTCTTCAAGGATTCTTTAGTAAAGAAAATGAGTAAAGAAACCCCTTTTCTATATAGCCCCTAAAGGGGTTCTGCTATACTTATGATGTCAAGCTTGTAATAATAGAGGATCCCCTTTTGGTGCTATTTAGGACCATTTTCAAAAGGGTTCTGTATAGAACCTTCTACAGCACATTCCTCAACAATCTGAAGAATCCTTTATCCATGCAATGAACCCTTTTGGTTCTTTCAGTGTTCATGATAGAATAATTATAGTACACACTAGTTTGAGGTTTACAGTTTGCTGACTGATCATTTGCCTGATTTTAAATTAATATAAAATTAATGTGGAAATAAATAAACTGGCAAAAAAAATCAGGAGCAAGTTTAGTTTGTTGGGAAAATGCCTGAAATATTTTCTGTGATAACCACAGCATGTGCTGACTTTATTTAGTTTTTTTTTTTTTAATTATGAAGCAAATATTGAATTTGTCAAGTTTTGGTCAAACGAGCTCACTTTCCAAACCACTGAACATTCTACATGATATTATGGCAGTTATATGCAGTACTAATTTTCTGACCTGATCGTCCACCATGTTGACTTTTTGTAGCCCCTGCAGGACCCACAAGGCAAATAATAGAAGTCACTACTCCCAATTGTGTTCCTGGGGCTCACCCTACCTTACCTGCCACTCAGACATAACAAGAGCTTAACCATACAAAAAATCTCCATTCTTGGTTTAAAGAAAAAAAAAAAAACAGGCGTTCATTTCCTGGGTTTGGGTCTCTGCTAATTAAGGTCACAGCTGAAGTAATGAAATTAAGAAGGACAACAAAAGTGAGAAAGGAGAGCCAAGGGATGGGAGCGGGAGTGGGGAGGGGGTATGCCAGCCAGCACTGGGACCTTGGAGCCCCCTCGGAGGCCCTATACACAGGCAGTGCAGGAAATCAAATGCTAACTCTGGGGGCTTTGAGTGAATGCCATGAGATGGGCCAATTTATTTTTCCTCAAGAATGTACAGGATTGAGTTTATGGAGCAGAAGGAATGTGCAAAAAAGGCACCGAGATATGCGCCTGAAGGAGGTTTCTCCTTCCACTGAGACCAAGACGGGAAACTTTTTTCTTTTCATAATGAAGTGGTTATGTAGTGCAAACAAAAGACCAAATATACAGTATTGTGGGTTTGCAAGTTCTCTAATGGCACACTGTATTATCTAGTGGTTTGAAATGGAAATTGGCCATGTGGTTAATATGTTAATAATAATTAAAGCTTTCAAATCAATGACCACTGTTTGTGATGGATGAATAAAAAGTTGTTGGTATAATGTTCATTCTTTTTAATCAGTCACCAAAAACAAAATAAATAAAAAAATCAGTATTTCTGCAATATTTAAACATTTCTCAGAGGTTGAAGAAGTGACAGACTATGCTTATTAACAGCATCTATTATTTCTATTCAGATCATTCTTCCTTTCTATGATAAATGCTTCTTTTTTCATTTCTGACTTTACTGAGCTGCCAATGAAAGATTTTAATAATAAACCATGTACCATATCTTTTTAAATAAGAGTTAAATAAGCATTTATTTTTGGATGTCATCCTACTGATGACTGAAATGAATAGAACTCAGTTCATGTCCTGCCAAATGTGGCCTCTTGTGGCACAGTCCAAGATGAACCTACATAAAGTCCCTTCAGTGTTGTGCAGCCTGACAAAATATATTTCTGGCACAAAAATGTAAAAGCGCTGCTGTTTTTGTGTTCAGCAGTAAATTGTAAGCATGTTTTATATTGCATTTGAAAAACTCTATTACATCAACATTTTGAATGTATTTAATACAGTTGTAGAATAAAGATTTGGTTATGCAGATCAGACTGAAAAGCCGAAGAAATCCTCTGTGAAGTGCTTAATATTCCTGAGCTTATAGGTTACAGTAACCCATCAGAGTGCTTCATGTCAGAGATCCGCACTCCATAGTGTGGCTTTAGCATGTAAAGGGGAGGAAAGGAAAGCATTTTGGAAATGGGAGCATACATCCCCCTGAGGAGGGAGCGGCAGACGATGCATAAATAAGCCCATTAGTTAAAAAATGGGAAAAACGAGCCATTTGAGCGTACAGGATTGTTGGCCCTGTGTCTGAGCTCACTGGCCACAATCTTTTTTTTTGTCTAACTTGGTGGAAAGAAAAAACACATTTCTGATTCGCAACACTCTAGGAACATGTTTATTGTCTTGGTGGGCCACTAAGCACCCCATCCCTTTAAAAAATGGCCACATGTTAAATGAAAATAATGAAGATTCCATTTGTGAAGGAGATCAAAAGCATAAAATGGGCAATGTTATGGCCCTAAGTAGCATGCTCTAATGGTGATTTTAAAGCAGCCGAGCATGGTGTGAATGACTCTAATTCATCAGTGTTCAGGCCGGGCCGCACGGCTCTAAACTTAATTAGTGTTGCACATTATGTTGGGGGTGGGGGGGGGCATTTTCTCCATTGTAATGAAATTAGGGAGAAATGCCTGTTGTCTTTTTTTTTCCAGCCTCGCTGCCTAATCCGCCACACTGTCCCCAACCGTGCCAGCTGTCAGAAACTTTGACGTCTTTGGCAGGCAGTGAAAATTGCAGGCGGTGGAAGTTAGGAATCATTTATGCAGCTGGTGTGAGTTATTATGAGAAGCCTATTTGCCACAAGTCCTAATACAATAAAGGGATGCTCACAGTACAACATCTACAGTATGTACAGTAGAGAGAAGAACAGAGCATATATAGAGAATAACTACAATAGTTCTCTCTCTCTCTCACTAATATATATATTAAGATTAAGATCAACCAATTTAACCAATGGGATTTTTCACACAACGGAATTTGACCTCCGCATTTAACCTATTCGTGCAGTGAAACACACACACACACTAGTGAACACACTAGGCTGTGAGAATTTGTGCCCGAAGCGGTGGGCAGCACTTATCCACTGGCGCCCGGGGAGCAGTTAGGGGTTTAGGTGCCTTGCTCAAGGGCACTTATATATATGTATTTAAGTATGTGTATATGTGTTTATGTATTTGTGTGGGTGTGTACCTTTTGGGATTACTGGGATTTCAGCATAAATTGGTCATTAAATGTGTTCTGATCCTCATCTATTTCACAACAATAGAGAAACAGTCTACTTAAACTAATACTGCACAATAAATTATGTGTTTTCAGGTTTTTATTGAACACAACATGTAAACATTGACCCTCATTTGGGAGCAATAACCTCAACCAAACATTTCTTTTAGCTACAGGTCAGACCTGGACAATGATCAAAAAGGAATTTTGGACCATTCAACTTCTCAAAACTGTTTCAGTTCAGCAATATTCTTGGGATGTCTGGTGTGAATCACTCTCTTGAGACCATGTCACAGCATCTCAATTGGGTTGAGGTCAGGATTCTGACTGGGACACTCCAGAAGGTGTACAGTCTTCTGTTGAAGCCATTCTGTTGTTGATTTACTTCTATGTTTTAGTTTGTTGTCCTGTTGCATCACCCATCCTCTGTTGAGCTTCAGTTGACGGAGAGATAGTCTTAAGTTTTTCTGCAAAATATCTTGATAAACTTGGGAATTTATTTTTCTGTTGATGACAGCAATCTGACCAGGCTCTGAGGCAGCATGGCAGCCCTAAAGCATGATGCCCCCTCCACCATATTTCACAATTGAGATGAGGTTTTGATGTTGGTGTGCTGTGCCTTCTTTCCCCATACATAGCGTTGTGTGTTCTTTCCAAACAACTCAATTTTGGTTTCATCTGTCCACAGAATTTTTGCCAGTAGTTCTGTGGAACATACAGATGCTCTTCTGCAAACTTCAAATGTTCAGAAATGTTTTTGAACAGCAGTGGCTTCCTCCATATTGTCCTTCCATGAACTCCATTCTTGTAATGTAATGTAATAGTAATGTTTTACTTATTGCATTTGTCAACAAAAATGTTAGCATGTGCCAAATGTTAGCAACATTTCTGCGTCTTTAAGTTACACTCTAGGATTCTTCTTCACCTCACTGAGCATTCTGCAATGTGTTCTTGCAGTCATCTTTGCAGGATGACCACATATAGGAAAAGCAGCAACAGCACTGAACTTTCTCCATTTATAGACAGTCTGTCTTACCGTGGATAGATTAACATCAGGGTTTTTAGAAATACTTTTGTAACTCTTTCCATCTTCATGCAAGTCAACAATTTTTGAACATAGGTCTTCTGAGAGCTCTTTTCTGTGAGGCATGGTTCACATCAGGCAATTCTTCTTGAGAACAGCAAAACTGGTTTGTTTTTTTATAGGGCAGGGCAGCTTTAACCAACACATCCAATCTCATAACTTTGATTGGTTTAAGGTTGTCTGACTCATGGCTTCAATTAGCTCTTGGAGAAGTCATTAGCCTAAAGGTTTACATACTTTTTCTACCTTGCACTGTAAATGTTTGCATGTTGTGTTCAATAAAAAAACATATAATTGTTTTGTGCAGAATTAGTTGTCTATTGTGATTTAGATGAAGGTCAGAACACATTTATTGACCAATTTATGCAGAAATTGAAGTAATCCCAAAGGGTTCAGATGTTTGTTCTGTATAGAACATTGGTTCACTTATTTACAATCAGAACATCAGCCAAGGATTACATGGAGCTTAACCGGGGGGGCAATAACTAACTTTTTATGTATACAATATGTCAATGGAAAAGACCCACATATCTGAAAATACCCACATATCTGAAAATAAGGAAAAAAAACTGTGCTTGTGCAGTGAAAAGGCAGCATTATTTAACACAAAGGTTTTTTTCAGAATGAGTTTGCTGTCAAAGACCTTTTATAAACACAGAGTTCTACAGCATGGGGTGCACATCAGCACTGAAAAAGTCATTCATGTTACAGACAGATTATAAAAACACTACATTCACAAGCTTCTGACAAGTGACAAGTGTTTACTGACTTGCGGTATTCTTATGACATTTTACTGCATATTTTCTTCAGATTTTATTTTTACACACGTAAGGCTGTAAGGCTGAATCTGTATGGTGCAATTTTCATGCAACTTTAATTGCTTGAAATATACATGAAACTTAAATGTGCTTGAACTGCATAACATAAAGTGGCCATAAAGATGATGTTGCATGCAACAGACAGTGCAACTAGTTGCAGATAAGTTGTGCCATATAAAACCAGCCTGAAGGAGATGAAAGATGACAAAACCTTGCAAACCTATTTTTGATATAAGATAGTTGCTACATACATAAAAATACATAAAACGGGCCTTTGTGCAACAAATACATCAATCTTTTCACAAGCACATAATCCAAAGCAATCAAAGCTCTCACTTCATGAGATGTGCTTCAGACAACACCTCTGACAAGAGGTCCTTTGCTTTCCATTTGTTTTCTGAGAGCTGTTTGGAGTGGGCGACAAGAAAACAGTTCTAAAACATCCAATTAAATGAGAATTGCCTCCACTCCAGCAGCAAATACAGGCTGGAGTCAAAACCCTCGGGGAACTAATCTGCAGCACTGAGAACCCTTCTCCTGTCCACAGGCATGGTCAGGAATTACCAGAGGGAGAGATGGCGAGATGGAGAAATGGCTTTCCAAGACATTGCTTTCTCTCGTCAGGACAAACAGCTACTTGAAAGTGACAAAAGCCAACAACCCCAGTGTCAACTCATTAGTCTCCTAGTTCTTCCTCCTGTGGCACAATAAAATCATCATATAAAGAGACCTGCTCAAACTACTAAGTTTAAGCCAACCTATCCTGGAAATAAACCTGACACATGTAACAATGTAAATGTACCTTTACGTGTTCAACATGGTCCTTAAAAACCAATAGTGTCTTAAAGGTACAACACAATCTGATAGTTATGTTCTCTAAACAACCCTATAGGGTTCCACTCCAGTGATGTTCCAGTACCTTTTTTTGGAGAATGTTTGGCCATACCAACAGATCATTTATCTTCTTCCATTTATCTTCTCAAAGCAGAAAGGCTACAAAACCAGCTTATATCTGTAGAACCTATTGAGATCCCATTGACCTGATGAGATCTGGCAAATCATGAAATAACTACTTTGGCTTCTCCAAAGAACCTTTCCATGGACTGTTC
>BRDA01088911.1:52365-55053 GCA_036984385.1 Crenuchus spilurus
AGAGTCAGATGTGAAGCAGATGCTCCCCGCCTTGTCCTCCTCTCTCTGAGCTTTAACTGAGACACAGTGAGCCTTCACTAACTCAGCACCAGCAAAGCACCACCCAGCCAGTATCATAACTACTCACATCCACATTCACTACAGCTTCTTACATTTTCACACTATAATAACATATTATAATAAAAACCAGCTATCACTTGTTTTTCCTTCTCTTTTTTAATATGTTAGGGTGCAAATGTTCACAGTGCTCCTCACTGTAATATGTTCAGCAGCAGCACACTTAGTTTAAGATGATGAAGTACTGATGAATTATTATTTAATTTGTATTTATTTATAGTTATATAAATTGTATATTATTATTATTATTATTATTATTATTATTATTATTATTATTATTATTATTATTATTATTATGTCACATAAGCACTGTTTTAGTTTGTTATTATTTGACATCATCATATCATAATATAATATATAGGCTGTTGTGAGACTTGTTGCTGAGACTGCAGGTGAGATACTGATCTTAGTCTGATTTGGTTCAGACAGTCTGGTCTGCTGGTCTTTAACACTTGAGCTGATCTCACAAAGTGAATCACTGAGCTGAGCATCCACAGACCTGCAACTGCTCTTTACACTTCAGCTCATCTCACATTTCAGCACCGCTGACCTGATCTGTCCACATCCAGCTACATGATGATCTCAGTAAACTGTGTGAACTTGTCCTTTAAACACAGTACACAGGTCTGACTCTGAGCTCTCTTCACATAGGCCAATTGTAGATTCACGAGCTGTTAATGAGCCACATCGCCAACAAATCAGCATCAGCTGGGCGTGTGATTATACAGAGCTCTCTAAACTGGAAAACCAAAGAGCAAACAAAGAAAAAACACACAAAACCAATCGCAACAAAAAAAAGTGGCGGCTTTCAGCGCGCTGTGCTCTGCGCATGCGCATTAATTGTGAGTGGTAAAAGGTTATCTGGGCGGCTATAAATGACCTGCTTTTAACAAATAATGACTGTTCATCCTGCATCATTTTCTATTTATTATTGCCATTAAAGTACTGTTAATGATTTTAAAACTTACGGAATAAACGAAACTAAACGAAATATTTTTTACCCATTTTAATACTGTTATTGTGTTTTATACACAAATATTTGTTTATATTATATTATATAATTAAATATATGCATTGTTATTGTTATAATAATAAATAAATAAATAAATAAATAAATAAATAAATAAATAAATAATAATAATCATCATCATCATAATCATAATAATCATAAACACAGTTTAAGCTGCTTTATTAAGATTGTCTGATTTAGTTGATATGAAATTAAAAGTGCACGTCTTCACTGATTCTCTTAATCTGCTCAGATTATATTCTTCAACATTACCCCGCCCTCACTCCCTTCACCCCCCATTAACTCCTCCACTCTCTGCATGTGTGTGTCAGTTCTGTGACCCTCCCTGAGAAATGACCCAGAGGAGGAGAGACTGAGTCTAAACCGGAAATATACGCATGTCACAATCAATTGTGCACACAGCTCACGCGGAGCTGTTCACTTGATATGAGCGCGCCCATACTGACAGATATCCTAATTATTCACGAGGGACTGACCGGGACTAACCGGGGGACCCTAAAGTGGACCAGAAGGGATCCTGTAGACCTGAACTGTGAGCAACAATAAACATCACAGCACATATTAAAAACAATATAACCATTATCAACTGCTTAATCAATAATAAAAAAAACAAAAACAACAACAACAACAACAACAACAACAACAACAACAACAACAACAACAACAATAATAATAATAATAATAATAATAATAATAATAATAATAATATCATCATCTTCGTAACAAATGTTGCACATATCTATCAAATTCTCAGACTGTTTGGGACCAAATCTATTTAGTCTTAATGTAGGTCATTTCGAAGAGTATTTATAAAAATCTATATTAATAATTATTATAAAAATATTATCATAATCTTTATGAAATATATAATCAATTGTTTTTTTCTTAAGTTGAGTGAGGTATATATCAATGACCAATTTTATCAGTGTTCGGCAATTCAGATAATTAAGAAAAGACAGAGAAGTTAATATTTATTTGATATTTTAATATTTATTTATTTATTTATTTATTTATCCGGACTTTACATTTCATGGCTCATCTCTGATTTATCTCATTCAGAAATTACAGTTCAATCACACATGAAGAAACATGTTGGGGGAATTCTTCTATTTCACTAATTGTTTAGATCATTCTGCAATAAACGATGATGACGATGATGATGATGATGATTATTATTATTATCTTTATTTATATTATGGTTTATGGTGCTGTAGCTCTCTCTCTCTCTGTGTGTGTGTGTGTGTGTGTGTGTGTGTGTGTGTGTGTGTGTGTGTGTGTGTGTGTAAGAGCAGCAGTAGAGGAGGTTAATCCCAGTTTAATGCAGGTCCACTCACTTATCTCTGCTCAGCATTCAGAGCTCCATCAATTTCAACCCACAGAGAGAGAGAGAGAGAGAGAGAGAGAGAGAGAGAGAGAGAGAGAGAGAGAGAGAGAGAGAGAGAGAGAGACAGAATTCATGCAACTCTGGTCAAATAACACAACAGAGTACAGTTTTTATTTACTTTACAATTTCAAATTTTAGTGCACTGAAAAGCACATTT
>BRDA01088914.1:0-30889 GCA_036984385.1 Crenuchus spilurus
AGAGGGAGGTTTGGGTTTCCCTGCTCAGACTGCTACCTCCGCGACCCGGCCCCGGATAAAGCGGTTGATGATGGATGGATGGATGGATGGATTACTTTTTGTGTTAGTATTTGTCAGCAATGTAGTCTTTTTTAGAAGAATGAAAAAGTTATGTATTGTCAGTCCAAGATAACTTACAAGTAAGTGCAAAATAATAGCAGTCTAACATCACTATTGTGTTTAATTACTGATTTTGGTAGAAAAGGAAAAGAAGTAAAGGTCATACAACTAAATATTAGTTCAGTGCTTAAGAGGAAATAAATCTGTAAACACCTTTCAATTTATACTGTGAATATTTTAGTTTGTAAATATAAATAAACAGCCTACTTTTTCATTTTCAGTTTAAAAATGGATATGTTGTTCGTTTTAATTTGGAATTTAATGTGCAGTGCACCCAGTGCCTCTCTGTATAAGGAAACAAATGCTATTGTGACAGTTGAGCTTTTTCTTAGTTGTTTTAACCCTCTCAAGTCTGTGTTCCCGCTGGCAGGTACAAAACCAAAATTTTGGGAGAAACTGAGATTTTATCTTAAAAACAAACCTAAACATAGCCCAGACATCTTAAAAGGTCTAATTTTCAAATATATATAGCTTGAATCTAAATATATTTTTAGATTCTTGTGAGGGGAACTTAAATAAGCAGAGACATATTTTTCAGCATGAGTCAGAATGCAGCACATTTTCCCCACCATTTGCCATTCATATGGTAACAGCATGATAATCCCGGACATTCCATTGGAGGATTAGCTGCTCAGAAATGTGCGAAAACAAAGGTGCTCTCCTGAGACCTCACCTCAGGTTTCTCATCAATATTCAACATAGGATCCACTGAATGAGTGAAACACAGTGTCATCTCACATTTGTTAAGCTTCAGAAATAAAACCACACACAATTTGTATAAACTGTAATGACCAGTGATTAGCCAACACCTCTGTTAATTCAGTTCAGAAAAGTCTTGGCTAGAACTCAAAAGTCTTGGCTATAAATGTTGTTTTTTCACGATCTGAAAATAGGATTTTGGACAATGTACATTTAAAGCAGATTTAATCAAATTATACATTTATGACACTCATACTGTTTTGACACTGTTGTTGTTGAGTTTGTGCTGAACAAATACATGTTTAACACTCTCTGAAAAAATAATTTTACATGGGTGTTATTTGTAAAAAGTGCAGGCATGTCTGACTACATCAGAGTTTCTGAAAAACCCTCAGACTCCTGAGGGTTTTAATTAAACACAATGCTATTGTTTTGCTAGCTGTAGTTAGCATACTGGATGTACCTGCACGTCTCCTCCTGCCCTGTAGTGGCGCTGTAGGCGGAGCTACAGTGCGCTGTAGAGCGCAGGCGGAGACGCTGCCGTAACGCGTTCGTCCCTAAAACCTGCAAGGAGAGAAAATGGAGGACGGAGTGTGGCCGTGACCGCGTTGCAGACACTCCAGATTCACAAGTGAGTATGCATTGTTATGAACGTAGCAGATCAACAGTCAGAGCCATGAAGTAGTAGTGAATTTTAAAGTCGTGTATTAATAGTATGTGCTTGTTTTTTACTGCCTCAGACTCGAGTTTAACGTGATGTCAGTAATGGCGCCGTTGAAGGCCACCATATTACAGTCTACTTTGCTTACTGCACAGCGAACTAGTACATGGATGGAGATGCATTTATCTGTATTATAATAAACATATCTCACAATACGTTGCGTTTAAAGATGGAAAGCGAAAAGACGTCTGGCTAAATTACATCGGGTGTGTCGCTGTGCTCGTTGTTTACGTAAAAAGATGCTAATGCTAGCTGTCACTACAATTTAATGCTAGTGTTATGATTTGTATGTACTGAATGCTTTAACACTAAGTTTGCTGTGGGCGGACATTCGTCATTTTTTACCCGTCTTAGCTGGTTAACTAAACTGTAAACAACTGGTGTAACTTAATGCGCTTGTTTTTGTCACTTTTTGTCGTATTTATCTTATTAATACATGTTAATAGTATTTAACAATGAATAATAATTATAATTCCAGTTTCAATGACATGGCGCAGAACATGTGGACTGTTTGCTAACTTAACCAGGCTAAATAAAGCTTAGTCCTGCTTTAAAGCAGCCTTTCTTTGTTAGCTTTAAATGGTCAATAAATATCAGGCAAAATGCCAGATGTGGATTAACATAATACACAGCTTGATACATAAAACAAATCACTGGCCCTCCATCATGGACTTCTAGTGTGCAGCCCCCAAATTTGGGCCACCTAACCAGAATGGATAACACTTTATTCACCTACATTCATGTTTTACAGGAGACGTGTGCTGCGTAGTTTAATGTACATGATTTGTTTGACTTTCAAATAGCCATCTTTGTTTGTATGATAGCAGTTTCCAAATTTGCCACATTCAGCTGTGCTCATAGTCTAGAATGGTTTACAGTGACAATAATTTTGTCCTTTGTGTCCACCCTTACTCTGTGTAGGAGTACCATAGTGGCAGACTTGACCTCATAGAGCACCACATTACATTAAGACAAATCTTAGCAATAAAGTTGTTCTTGCACACACAAAATGACAGCATTGTTAGCAATACTTCTGTTGTTTTCAGGTGTAATTTTTTTTCAAGAAGAAAGTTTAAAAGCCCTACAAAAGTGAGAGCTAATGTTTTAACTTCCTTGAAGCAAATGCATTAGAGAGAGAAGACGCATTATGCTGAACTAGCTGTGATCGTGGGACGGCCGAAATTGGCGCTTGTGACGCAACTCCTCAAGAAAGTCATTACTGATTCCTCGTATCCTGGTCACAACCTTTTTCGACCTCCGGCAGGCACTACAGAACCCTGTACACTAAGACTTCCGGGCACACTTTATCCTCAGCCCATCAACCTCAAAAACAGCTGACCACTACTCGTCTGGTGTCCCCTGACACTCACTCATCCTACCACAGTACATCACAGTTAATTCCTTTGTTGTACACTGCTGTTTGCACTCCTTATACATTACAATACGTGCCTTTAATTTATTGTTTGCGTGTATATTCTGTAATTTTAGGCACATTATCTATATTACTTGTCCATCTACAATCTGTGCATGCTATGTGTATTGTTTACTGTGTATTGTATTTTATATGTATTATATTTATATATTTGAGATGATACTAGAGTCACCAGCGACCGTAAACAAATTCCTTGTGTGTATCAACATACTTGGCCAATAAATCTGATTCTGATTGCAGGCTACTCTTATAAAAATGTAGTAGCATTATTAATTTATTATATTTGTACATTATTGGTTTTACAGAATAGTTTATCACTAGTATGAAGGTTGTACTATGGTACTTTTGTGTGTGTTGTAGTCTAGCCAAATCCTACATGTCGCATGGCTCTGGTATGTCAAGGTTCAGGAGGGAAAAGTCGTTAGTGTTTTTTTCCCCAAAGGTAAATAAAATATTAATTTTTTTTTGTCATATTGTCTGTCATAATGTTGCTCTGCAGGTGGTGATTTTAAGCAAACCTGTAGCAATTATGAAATGTTAGGTTCATCATACATTAGAAGATCTTGAAAAGACTCTGGGGGACCTAAAGTCTGACACGCATCCAGAGGCAGTTTGTCACTAACTGTTATTTGGAAATACTCGGTCACTGCAACTCAATTCCTCTTGAGATTATTTCCCCCATTAAGCTCCTATTGGAAATTGACTTGAATAGAAATGGTTGAGCAGTGCAGCAGAAACAAGCAGCTCTTAATAATAAAAACATTTGTATTTTGCCAATTTTCCCTTCCCAATGTAGCAGTGGCCAATTAATCCGTCCCATCTACTAGGGGGCTCTCCCCATCACTTTGCAATGTCTCTGACTCGATGAGGGTGATGACAAGCGCAAGCCTCCTCCGATGCGTGTGATGCAACCACCGCCTCTGAACTACAGCTGATACACCGTCACTGGGGAGCCAACGTGCTCAGAGGAAAGCGCAGGATTCCCAACTCTGATGGACCAATCAGTAGACGCCTGAGCCATTGTGTTTTGACAGTGATGGGGAGGAAGTGCCATCTACCATCAATGGCCAGTTGTTGCTTTCCTGGGCCCCGGCTGTCGATGGCGAACAGCATGGGCCTGAGCATTTGAGCTTGTGATCCTGTGTCAGCATCTTGGCCACTCGGGGGGGCCCTAAATAAGCAGCTTTGGCCACAGCTGCCGTTGTCTGCAGTAGTTTTTCAGAGGGGGTGGGAAATATCCATAGAATGCGGACGCGACCCTGTTTAAATAAACGGGGAAAGCTGCTTCCTGTTGAGTTCTGAAGAGAGCATATATTGGTTACTCAGTGACCACAACACTATTTGCATGAGCCAATACTAAAGGCTTATAATATCGGAGTTGATTTTATTGTATTGTCAAGACTAGAAATAGATTAGAAAAATAAGTTAAAGCTATCCTGATCACCTTACATCAAATCACTTTTGTTGCATCACATTACACAGGCGTGAAGGCGAAAATTTTATACAGTGAATATACATAAACGGTGATTATTTACACATTTCTGATTGTTTTATTTAGTTATATGATTTGAGGATTAGAGGCTGTGATGTATACAGATATACACAGTTCACTTAAGTTATGAATTTGAAGTTATTTATTCAGATGAACACATTTACATATGTACAGGATGATTGTACAGAATGGGTGGGTGTCTGTATGGATGTGCTGAGGTTTGATTGGCCATAAGGAGCATGATGATTGAGGTAATAGTACCACTACCTGTTCAGTAGCCTGTTGGCCTAGGGAAAGAAGCTGTCTCGGAACAAACTGGTTCTGGACTTTATGCCTCCGACACTGCAGCTGAGAGAACAGGCAGTGTCGTGGGTGGAGTCTTAAAGAATCCTGGTCTTCCTCAGGCAGCGGTGTATAAGTCCAGGAGCTTTGGGAGTTGAATCCTGATGTTGTTCAGTGCTATAACACACTCTGCAGAGTTTTTCGCTCATTGGCCGTGCGGTTCCTATACCAGTCAGCACGCTCTCCGCTGCTGATCAAGATGATGAGAATGTGCTGAAACTCAACACTCGCATGGTTTTATTACATCTTTGGAAATGTCTCTACAGCAGTGAAATCGCATGAAGTGTCATTTGGTGTAAGGCTTGCTTTAGTTGACAATCATATGGCATGTAGATAATTGTGATTAACAGTTTGTCGTTTTGTGCAAATGATTAAAATGACCACATTAATTCAGCTGCTCCTGTCTGTCTGTCTTAATACTCAGTAGCTCCAAACTGAAAACACAAACAGCTCAAGCTAAAAAACAACTCGCCTCTGCTTTCAAAAGGTTGTTTGTTGTTTTCATAAAATTCTAGCTATTTCAGTAATTCACTAATTTACATTTATATTAACATAACCAATTAACACGCTTACAAAATAAACATGTGACTAAAAAATATTTACTCTACCAAATAACTGGTTTGTTTATATAATTATGATAATCACAAGGAAGTTATGTAACTGCAACTGCTTTAGTTCCAAGCACATTGTGCCTGCAGCGTCTATAATGTGTAATCTTTGTTTTATAATAACCATTTTGCTATGTTAGTGTTATGATGTTGTCCAGTCATGTATGTGAGTCCACGTGATTGGTTAGATAGCTTGGTAAAAATCAACTTTAACCTGTTTCAGAAGAGAAAATGAGCCAGCGTCATCAGAATAATTTCATAGGTACTTGATTGGATATGTGTAGTTATGGATTTGTTTTTAGTTAAATCCCATCTCAGAAATTTAAAATTCAGTACTTTATCGTGTTTATTAGTTGCCCATTGTTAGAAATCTGGCAGAGTTAGAAAACGTGACGGAAGAGGTGTGAAAGAGACGTTGGGCATAACCAGACAGGAAGGTGGCATTAGCATTAGAGAAACCACACAGGAGACCCACATTTGAAAGAGAAGGTAGTCTTCAATACACTGAAGAAAAATAATTTCCCTTTGAACGTTGCTTTTTACTGTAGCTAAAAGATTACCATTTAAGCAGAATGCACTTTTTATAACTGCAGATCTGCTTTATTTTGTCTTCATTTCATTTAAACAGTAGTGCAATGGTAGTGTTGTTGCTGTTTTAAGAATAAAGATAATCCTAAGAATAAAGGAAATCGCTTCCTAAATACATTGCAAGCATCCTGTTTTATATTCATGTTTGTTTTGGCCTAATTTAACACTTGGGTCTGATTGTCAGGGACTGTATTGACATTTTTTTACTTCTGGGCATAATGTGGCATTAGGTTGTCCTAAATAAGTGGGAATTGACAGATCAGATAATTCATGGACAGACTGTCTTGTTAAACTATTTGAAGTATTTCATGAAAATGCTAGTTTTAGTGTGTTGTTACATGCTTTCAGGGGTAATATTATCTGGGCAGTGGATAAAAATGTGCTCGTTAGGCTATATTAGGTTACATTACAGACTGTTTTAACAGCTCACGGGACATTCACATCCATCTAAGGCAGATATGTCCAATTCCAGTCATGGAGGGCCGGATTCACAGTTTGGTGATTGCTCTGCTCTGACACTACAATTAAACATGCTCGCTACCTGCTGAGCTGCATCAGGTGTGTCTGATCAGGAAGATCACCCAACTGATGGAATCTGGACCTCCAGTACTGGGTTTGGACTCCCTTGATCTAAGAATTAGCAGCTGGTTTCTGATACATAGTTTTTTCTAGCCTTGGACTAAATTGCACTGTTTATTGGGATTCACCATTTTTATTTTTTGGACATTTTTTATTTATTTTTTTGTTTATTGCCTTTTTTTTTTTAACAAAGAAAAACAAAGCTCAGTTTGAGAGTAGCAAATGTACAGACATCCAAATGTATAAACGGGTAGAGATATGAACATTAATGTAACAAAAAAAACTAAATAAATAAAAAAAAAGGAGAGAAAAAAATAAATACGTAAATAATAATAATAATTATTTAATAATAATAATAAAAAGGGTCCCAAACATGGCATTTCCATGTCGAGCCTCACCATTAATTTATTATTTTTTTTAAGTCCTTTCTTAGCACCTGTATCTGGGAAACTGACCATGTTAGAGTTACAGTAGGCTAATCTTCCAGATGTTGGTTTATTACTACAGGCTGAGTATCCAACCATAAATAGCACATGCACTGTGTCTCGTCACTCTTTTTGGTCAACCTCTGAATGCCGTCATTGATTGAGTCTTAACTCTCAAGTTCTATAGTCTAAAAGTTTGATCTCTCTTCTCTCACAGATTTCTCTTTGTGATGTGTGCGGATCAAGATCTGCTGTAGTCATACACTACCCCCAGTTCAGCAGAGCCTGTAAAGCACGTAAACAGGTGCAGTGCTCCATTTCTACCTCAAATAAATATCAAGTGTGAGAATGCCATAAGCATAACATGGTTTGCTCTTAAGACTGTTTAATACAGACCAGTTGGGCTAATAGATTTCTTGTAGATTTCCTCACACACATCTGAGGCAGACAGGCTTTCATGGTTGGGAGTGTATTCTGTAAGTGTACACTAATTTAACCTAAGCTGGAGTTTTTCTTTTGTCTAATATCTGCTGCTTTCACACCTTTACTATATACAGACATCCTAGATGGACACTGCAGTGTTTTATACACATTTAGACCAAAAATCCACTGAAGCACTTGACGTAGCGAGTGAGAGAATTGATTCTCAAGGTTTAAAAGCAGAAAATTAAATACATAAAAGGCAGGATGAACAGCCTGAACGTGAAGATGTGCCTTTTTAAGTTGCGCAATGTAAGATTTTGTAGCCGAATGACAAACTGAGTCATGCTTTCACACTGCAAAAGACTGCTAGACTGGAACCCTGAACCTGTAACATCAGCCAATGGTAGAATAGAATTGAATGTCTGTCATTGTACTGGCACAACAAAACTGAAATGTCTTTGGTGAACATTAACATGAGATGACTCATAACCAACCAGACAGTTTTTAAACATATACTTTGTCACATAATACAGATATTTTGAACTGAATACTTGATACAGTGTTAGGAGCTGGTTTATAACAGCATGATATAGCGACAGACTCCTGAGAGACACTTGTGAAAGCACAGTTTGCCATTTATAGCCACAGTTTGCTTCTGTTTCTGATGCTCCGTGTGAACACTGACCAGTTCTTGGTGAGCGCACAAGGTACCCAGCAAACATGATGTGACTACCTTCTGATGACGTTGTCTACATTCTTGCAGCATTAATGCAACATTGTGATGAGGTTCTGTGCTTGTTGGACAAGCACCAACTCGATGCCAGCACATTTTCGGTGGACAAAGTTTTTAATATATCAATTGGCTAGCCTTGAAAAGCCTAAAAATGGTCTTGTTTAATTTTTTTTTGGGGGGGAGGGATATTTTTGTACCATTTTATGTCTACAAATTGGTGTCTATGGCGAGCTCAAAATGACTTGGTTATAATAATAATAATAATAATAATAATATAATAATTAAAATAATAATAATAACAATACAGTACATTGGCAAGTAAATAATCCACCATCATCTGTAGACATTTCATTTATCAGGTGTTGAGGGAAAGGTGTCCACAGTACAGATATGTTCAGTGATTTTGTGCAATTAATTTTTTTCCTGCATTGTAAATTAACGCTGAAGTCATCCAGACTATGAAGGAACACATAAGGAATCATGTAGTAAACTTAAAAGTGTTAAACAAACCAAAACATGTTTTAGATTTTACTTCAAAGTAGACACACAACTGATGTCTCAAACACATTAAGAGGCAAGAAATGCAAGTCATGAACTCTTGACAAGACACAGCTGTTAACTGAAAGCCATTCCAGGTGACTACCTCATAAAGCTGACTGAGAAAATGCCAAGAAAGCTGAGCAAGAGGTGCCAACTGTGAAGAATGTAAAATATAAACATGTTCTGGTTTGTTTACTTGTTTGTTTACTAAATAATTACAGATGTGTTTATTCATAGTTTGGATGACTTTAGTATTAATCTACAATGCAGAACATTTTTAAATCATGAAAAACCACTGAATGTCCAGAAGGTGTCCAAACGTAATAAATATGCACAAGAATTAAAACTGTTCAGCCTAACTAAATGTGAACTTTTATTTTAGCACAAGCTGAAACATGCCTGTGTGCCTCATTAAGCTCACGTCCTATTTGATGCAGAGAATTGGCCGTTCTACATAACGTTTTCAGCTTTTTAATTTAGATTCAATAAGAAATCTCTGTATTGTCAATCAAGGAAAAGAACGGCCAAAACCGTTAAACTGTATGTTGCACATTAATCATCGGTCAAATGTTTAAAAATGTTTTGGATCAAATGGTTTTTTATTTTATTTTTTTGTTTTTTAATTACTGTAGGATGTAAAATACTTGATGTTTTGAAATCTCATGACTGGTGAATTCAGTATTCTGTATTTAAGAGCAAGAAAACAGTATATATTAGTATTTCCTGCAGTAAGAAATGACTTTTTTTGACTCACTTTCTAATAACTGTCGGTTCTTTCAGATGTTTGAAGTTAGAAATGTTTTAATAGCTTTCTCATAGAAAACGTCTTTCACTACCAGGTGGTGAAATTAAACGGAGAGCTGAAATTGTACATTGTGTTGTGCTTCTCTCTTAACTGTAGATATTCTGTTTGAAAAGTAGTGAGTGACTCCATCAGCTATGGAGGAGAGTGTGAGTCCTGAGCTAGCTCAAGCTCCTGAGCCTGAGTCCAGCCAGAATCCTTTGGATGCCAGCTCACAAGGTACTTACAGCCTAGACTGCTGTACTTGCTGAGAGCTCTATTTTTTAGTGATTCTTGGCATCTTTTTGGAGTTCTAAATATGGCAATAGGTTCTGAACTTGCGAGAGCTAATTGTCTTGCAATGAGTTTTGAATGGGGCTGCCATTTTAATTACTATTAGATTTGGGGTGGAAATTGGTGAGCTTCATCAAATGATACTGAATCATTTAGGTGCATCAATTGGCTTTTCCCCAAATTGTCCCTGATTTTACTCTTGATTCTCTATCAAAATCAAGCGTTACTATATTTGAGAGTATTTAGAATGAAGAAAAATGAATAGAATCTTATTCTAATAGATGCGTTCTTGTTTGACGATGCCCATAGCTCCGTCAGATGTTCCAGAAGAGGAAAAAGACAGTAGAAACCAAGGGAATGCAGCTCATGAAGTTGGAGTAGAAGACGTTGAGAAATCTGCTAAGACATCTGGTGAGTTCAGGAAAACTTGGGGCTTCCGTCGGACTACCATAGCCAAACGCGACATGCCTGGCGAGACAGCAGCGGAAAGCGCCGAGGCCAAGGGCGCGCCTGTGCGTCGCAGCGGCAGGCAGGCCAAGCGCACTGATAAGCTGGAGGAGTTTCTTGTGACAGTAAAGCGAGGAAGAGGAGCAGGTAGACGAAGTGCTCCTACTCCGCTGGAAGGTGACCCACCATCTCAGACCCTGACAGATGTTGAGACGGCCTCGGAGGCCAGCTTTGATGGAAATGCAGAAGCTAAAGCAGTGGAGAATAAAGCCTCTTCTCCGGTAAAAAAGACTAGAGGCAGGGGTCGGAGAAAAGCAGCAGCAGCCAAGCCCAAAGGAAGCCAAGGTGGCTCAGTCAGTGATGATGGCAGCTCTGAAAATGAAGAAGATACCAGTAGTGAAGCCTTGAAGGAGGTGCAAGAAGAAATTTCATCAAAAACCAGCATAGAGGAGGATGAGAGTGAGACGGTGAAAGAACTGAAAGAAGACCAGAGTACTGTAAATCAAGGTGAAGAGGAGGAAAGCAAAGAGACGCCTGCAGAGGAGCTGGCCAACAAAAGACTTTTGCGAAGCCCTGCTAAAGCTCCTGGGAAGGAATGTACCCCAGTCAAGAAAGAAACCAAGCCTAAAGTGGGTGCAAAGTCTCTCAAGGAAGAAGGTGAAGACGATGAAGACGAGTCGTCATCTAGCGAATCTGATAGTGATGGTTATGACCCGAACGCATTGTATTGCATCTGCAGGCAAAAACACAACAAAAGGTACGTTTTCTGCATGAATAACGGCTAAAATGTATTATTCCTCTGCAGATGGTTTTATAATCAGTTTTAATGGAAGTGTTCTTGTCCATTTAGTATGATTTGACCTATTGACACTAATTGAGGGAAAACTATTCCCTTGTAGTGGTTTTTAAGTCTTTTAATTAAAGTCTATAACATGCTCAGGTTCATGATTTGCTGTGACCGCTGTGAGGAATGGTTCCACGGAGATTGCGTGGGGATTACCGAAGCACGTGGACGTCTGATGGAACGCAATGGCGAGGACTATGTTTGTCCCAACTGTACGGGCAAGAAACTTCAGACCACTAAGGCTCCTGGATCTACAGCGGGGACTGAAAATGGCAAACGTCCTGCCATGGCTCCTCGCAAAGCAGAGCCTAGTCCAGCACCTGCTAGCCAACCCATCCCACCCTCATGTTCCACTGCTACTACTACTCCTACTGCACCTTCTCCAGATGAAAAACCAGGGGAGGACCTGGGCATTAAAGGGAGGATAGAGAAGGCTACCAACCCAAGCGGCAAAAAGAAAATAAAGATTTTTCAGCCGGTAGGTTGTTGTAGGGTATGCATTTCCTTAAGTAATAGTGTTCTTTGTGTTAAATCGTGAACAGAGAATTTTCGTAGTAACTTTTTAAACAAGAATGAAATAAAATTAGCAAATATTTGGCATAGGATTGTCAATATGAGAATTTTGAGAAAAATGCCAAGTGTTTTATCGTGATGCTCCATTCCAAATTAATATAAATAAAAAATACTCATCATTGCCTTTAAGGACAAATGTTTATTTTATAGAACTTTTTTTAGTTTAGCTAACATTTCTGTCAAATTTAATGTCTCTTGATTTGTAAGCAAAATGCTAAATATTAAATTGACTTATTTTGTATTAGAAAATACTGAAAGTTAAAGTATAGAATTGGTTACTTTTCACTCTTGGTGCAGTTCTGATTTGACACACTTAATGCTCTGTAATTTGGCCTTATTTCATTGCCAAACTGGTTCAGTCCATCTGATGTTTTCAAAGGAAATGTAGATTATTTTGAATTTGTGAGCACATTTTTGCTGTATTTCCACTGAAGCATGTATGTTTATGCATAAAATACACTATTTATAAAGCACCAAAGCACTTGTTATAACCTTAAACTTTGTTTATAAAAGAGATTTGCAGTTTAAATGTAATATGAAAGTCATATTGGGGTTGTATGCACATTTTTTTAACTATACACGTGTTCTGCAACATAGAATGACGTGGTTAATAGGCTCCTTTTAGCTTATTGGATGAACAAGTGGCAAGGCATGTTCATTTATAAAAGTTGGTGCATCTGGTAAGATCATGAACTCACTGATTTACCCTAAATTTCAGTTGCATGTCTTCTGGGAGTTTTCATGCGTACCCAAAAGGATGAGTATAAGTGAAGCAGAGTTAACAAGCTTTTGTTATTGATCCAAAACACTTAGTCACACAGTCACTTACATTATATAGACCTTTAATTTATTCTTCCATAACATGAAATCAGCATTTCTATGAAAATAAGCAATTTATACAAGTGCTCACCACACCTACTTTGCAAATGTGGTCTGCAACACCTATCCCAGCTAATGTCTTCACATTTGTAGTGGCAAAATTTTTTACTTGTTTATAATTTCATTCAGAAAGGTAAACTCTTTATATTAATTTCATGTAAAGTGACATTTTGAAGCCTTTTATGTTCTGCTGTTGATCAGTATCACTTGTAGCTCATTAAATTCAGAAATACCAAATTATTAGGATTTGGCGTGAGTAAATTTACTGTTCAGTTTCAACATTAAAACTACAAAGGCTGAAAATGTTTCACTTAACGTGATGAATGAAAAATGACATTTACCTTTTTTAATTACATTATGAACGCAAACGTTTTCACAATTTTCTGATTTTGGAACATTAACTTGATACTTCTGGCTGCCATCTTATGTGTGACTGGACCAGCATGCCAGAATAGGTTGGGGACTGGACTTGGCCTGAAAGTAGATCTCTCAGAGGAGGCTTAATGTTAAACGAAACTGGCAACCTGCAATTTTTTGTGGTCTTTAAAATGGCCAGTAATGTTCCATGATTGGTTACTTTGCTGGGATTTGTTGGGATACACCTAACCTGTAACAGTAGATGCTACAGAATTTTTGTGTATTAATCAGGAGAAGTTGCTTCAGGAGTTTCTTCTGTTTAATTAAATGTGAATCCGTAAAGTGCTGTTTAACAAACTACTGCAGTATAAAATTCTGAAGCTAAAATATTTGCTATACTGATGTGGATTAGAATTTTTTATTCTCAATAAATATTAGGAAATACAGGTTATTGGTCACAATCAGCAAAAACTCAGTAAGTGCTCAGTAATTTGAAAGCTCCTTACCAGGCATAGGCAAACATTAGAGCTCAGTTACTTGCAGTTGTATATTATTTCATATTTCTTGCAGTGTTTGAAATTGTCTGAACGTTGTGCCGGTTCTTGATGACTGTTTTAATAATTGTATAGCTCAGTAGGTCTTACCAACCTGAGTTTTCAGCAGGCAATCATGACTGCTGAAGGATCCTCTCTCCCCAAGTGCATCGGTCCTGGCTGTGAGAGGGATGCGCTTCCGGATTCTGTTTACTGTGGAAATGACTGCATCCTCAAACATGCTGCTGCTGCCATGAAGACCATTACGACTGATGGCAAGGAGACAAAATCCAAGGAGAAGGCAAAGACCAAAACACAGAAAAAGCCTGCAACCAAGTCAACACCCAAGGTACAACACTCTAACTAGGGTTACTTATGATGGAAAGGAAATAGGGCTTTAATAATTGTTTTATGCACAGTACATGATCAGTTGTGAGTGTTTAATGTATGAACTGTCCTGTTATGATGATGAGAACTTGACGGTGTAAGTCTTTGATAAATAACAGGTATGGTAGCAAGGTTTTTTTTTTCTCTCTCATGGTTACACTTATCAAATTATCAAATTTTCCATAGGTTTCAGTTTGATATGATGTATGAATGGCATCCTCACCTCAGTAATTAATTTCCATTTGGCAACCTCTATCATTTAAGGAAGTGCTGCAAAGTCCTATATCTGCATGGGTCAATTTTTGATTTTAACATGTGTGTTTATCTGTTTAGAAGAGTTCCGTCCCGGAGCGGAGGAGCAGCAGGAGGTCTACGGAGTCATCCAGCAAGGCTGAAGAGGAGTTGTCTGAGTCAGAAGACCGTGAAAATGAAGAGGAGGAGGATGACGAAGATAAACTTGCTGAGGAGCATCCGCCGCCACCTGCCATGTCGTCCTGGTCCAGCGACCATAATTACATTGCAGTAACGCCAGAAAAGACTACACCCATATCACCATCTGTGTTAAACAAAGCGTGTATGTATCTCTTTGAAGGTTTTCCACACTTATATGATCTCTTTTTGTGTCTCTGAGTGTAGAACTGATCAAATGTGCAATATGTTGGTGTTTGGTGCTCAGGATTTAAAGGCCAGCAGACTGTTACACTCGATCTGAAATTTTCAATAGGCCATTCCTTGAAGATCTGAGAAAATGTTCCTGCACAGTGTAGGCTTGTGAAATCCTGAATGTAATTTGTGTGGGTGTCCGTTTTAATAACAATCTGGCAAGATAGTTCAAGTTTAAATTCTAAAAAGGTCAGAAGTACCTCTGTAATGTATTTAGTGCTTTTTGGAGCTTATGAAGAGGTAAGTAAATGAGATGGTAAGTATTCTTCTTTGCATAAAGTCTGCGCTTTCTTATCTAGAAGGAATCTAATGCACATTCAAAGGGCCGGTTTTCTGGGCACTGCTGATGCCACAGTATTGACTGTGGGCAGTCGAGTCTAAAACGAGGTTGAATCTGTGCTGAGAAAACCACCCCAAGAGGTTGTCAGCTGTTAAGTTGTAAATACCTGACTTAAGAGTGCCTTGCCATGATGTGTATCTTTTTATACTTTGCTTGGGGTCTAAATGTGTGCGAGTATGAATTTGAAAGTATGCCGGAATGTCAACCTTATCTCCAACTTCTACTCTGGCCTGGGAGTAGCATCTTCATATGAACTGAAGTGCTGAGCCCTCATCTGAACAGGTAGGTCCCGGTGTCTTTTTCCTCCTGGCCACTTTCACTAAGAATAGAACAGCATCTCGGGGAGATTTTGGAGTGCTGTAAATTTAACACCCATGACTAATGAAGTTATTTGATTTGTGCCTTGCATGCTCCTGCATTTATGAAATCCACTTTGGAGAAAAGTTACTTCAAAATAAAGTGATATTACAGAGAATATTCTGATGCCCTGTGCTTCAATTTTTGAGACGATTTTTTTTGTGGATTGCTCTGGATATCATGGCCTCTGCCTGCTTTGGCCTTTGTCAAACAGCCAGCAACTGATCACCACCGACAATTGCAGTTGAAGTTAACATTTGCCTGCTGAACTGAGAGGGGGATGAGATGAATTATGTGGTCCAGAGAACAGATCTGACGCTCTGCTGAAGTCTGAAGCTGTGAAGGCCACACATGAAAACTTGAAGATGGTAGTCTGCCAGCACCCAGGAGCAGAATTCACTGCCTTCATTATTCCAACACAGAGAAAATGTCAATGTCAAACATCCAGGCGATTTCACACATTTGTATTTATTTGCCTTACAAAACAGATAAGCTATAATAAGCTGCTGATAAGTACATTGTACACCATTTCTACTCACCAATGTTCATGTCTTTGAAACTTGTCTATTAATACTGGAATTACCAAAGAACATAAAGATGCTCGCTGAACATGCTCACTGACACAAGTTATGACACTGATTTGTCTGGTGTTATTGATTGATACCTGTACGGGTTCTAATAAGAAAAGACAGCTTTATTACCTTCACCTGGCACACTTATTCCTGGATATGACCTGAGCTGTCACATCTCAAGTCTTTATTATAAAGTTGAGAATATTTAGTCACCTTCACGAGTCTCGTGTTTGACTTTTTGTGGATAAAACCTAAATATAGTGGCCTTTAACTATAACAGAGTGCCTCATTGAAGGAGTAAATCAATGGTTTTATGAATAAAATTGGTATTTGGGCCAGTAATTGACATGCTGAATGACTCACCATATGTGAGCATGTTTTGTAGGTGGGCATCTCTGGGATGAAAGTTTAAAACTAATGCAGAAATGTAGTCTTTAGCTTTTGTGCATCACTTGTTTTTCTGTGGTATTTGTTTTTGGAGTCAGTCTACACAACATTTTCATACCAAAATATGAAGTTTACAACAGTGCTTAAGCCCTGTGCATGCCTTTTTTGTGCACGTCTGATGAATATGGGCTATTGTGTGTTACCACATTCAGGAGTTAAGTGTCCAAGGCAAGCAGATTACTGGTAATTGCATAGAAAATATCTCCATAAAATTATTTTTTTATATAAAAGTTTTTGAGACTGACAGAAGTGTCGGGTAACAATTTTTCTGCCAGTGAAGAAAATACTTTTGTATAATTAATTTTAAATGTATTTATGAAATTAAATTGAATATAACAAATCTGTATGTTGATTAAAGGGATGCTATATGCATTTCATTCTTTGTTAAAAAGTACTTTTTTTTCAATTAGGTTTGCAAACTATTGCTCAAAAATAAAGGTTTTCTTTTCCTCTAATCCTTTGATTCATGTTTTTTTTTCCCTCTTTCTTACTTTTGTCAATACAATAAACATTTTTTCAAGAATCAAGGCAAGGCACAATAACGTTTGATGAAAAGACCATGTCGATTCCAACCAAAGTTTGCTAGTTTTACCACCAAAAAACTACATGGATGAACATGAAAGTGTTTTTATACTTGGTCACATGATGCACACCTTCTATTCATGTTTCTCTTGTCCCCTTTATTTTGTGGTATATTTTACCATATATTCTTTTCTGCTTTGTCTTCAGCTGCTACTCAGAAAGAGAAAGAAGAGCAACACGTAGAAGAACCTGAACCAGAAAAGAAGGATCCATCTCCTGTTGAGAAGAAACCCCCAGCTGCAGCCGTATCCCCCAAAGGAGTCAAGAAGTCCCTAAGCTTGAAGCCAGCCAAGCCTGCTCCTGTAACCACACCTAAAGGCAAAACAGTTGCTGCTTCCCCTAGCAATGCCAAAGACTCGAAAAAACAACCTTCACCCCAAACTAAAATGCTCAAATCCAAGAAACCTGGACCTCCCCCTCCCCCGATCCCAGTCTTCTCTTCATCTGGTCCACCTGGATCACGAATACATGTCACTGGAGCGCTGAGTGTGGCTAAGAGCACCTTCACCATTCCTAAAAAGCAGCCACAGAGTGGCTCAAAGGAGTCTGCAGGCCCTGGTTCCTTTCTTACGACCAGGACACCACCTACGTCGGCGCCCTCTTCATCCCAGGGTCCTCCACCCCCTTTCAAGCCTGCCCAGCCTGTACCTACTGCTCTCCCTCCACAGCCGCCACCAAACAACCAGATGAGATCCAACATCCGCCGTTCACTCACAGACATTCTGTATAAAAGGTGAGAGATTGATGAACTTTGACCTATGTAATATTTATCCAAGTGTATTGCTTATGCATGATGTAGACTGTAGTAATTGCAGCAAGTCAACTAAATTATTATTGCATGGCATCATAAATTACTGTTGTATCATAGGGTGAGTGACAGCGATGATCTCTCCATGTCTGAGACTGAGGTGGGCAGGCTGGCAGTGAGCATTGAGAAAGAAATGTTCAACCTTTATATGAACACAGACAGCAAGTACAAGAATAAATACAGATCTCTCATGTTCAACCTGAAAGACCCTAAAAATAAGGTTGGTTGCCATGATTTTGTGCAAGCATATCGAATCTCTGAGATATATTTATGTCAGATAAGTGTCTAAGTGTCTTCTGGTGTCTGTCTAACAGGGCCTATTCTATCGTGTAATCAGTGGAGAGGTCAGTCCTTTTCGACTGGTGAGGCTGGCCCCCGAAGAGTTGCTCTCTAAAGAGATGTCTGATTGGAGGAAAACTGATGGATCTGAGGTAATAATGAGACGCTATTGGTCTTGATTGTTGTGGAAAAATTAGCAATTGTCTCAGTAACAAATTTCCAGTAGTATTTTTTCTTATATTATGCACTCAATACAAAATGTGTTTGTAAATGTTATATATTCTGTCCTAAGGGACTGGAAACTAGTGGAAGATCCCAGTCAGGACAACCCAAAGGATCCAAGCTAGATGGAGCTCCCCATGATGTGGACATGGAAGAAGCCCCTTCCATGTCAGATGGAGATGTATGTATCTCTACTTCCCAATCTCCTCGCTTGGCTTCTGTGGCAGTAAGTGGTGGCTTTCTCGCTTTCCTTTTCTATCCTGTTCTTTTTCCTTTCACTGCAGTTTCTTAAAGTATTTCCAATCTTTCGCTAGCATTTTCAACGGGATCTTAAAACGCTGCTCTGCTTTTGCTTGGCTCAACCTTCCAGTGTTTTTAGATTTGACATACATGTAATAGCTTTTTCATTTCAGGATCATCAGGAGTCGAATCCTCCTGCCGCAGTTCATGGTTCTGGTTTGGCAGGAAAGAGCAGTGCCGTGCCAGACATTTTGAGCAGCATGCTGAAAGACACCACAGCAGAACACAGGGCTCACCTGTTTGATCTCAACTGCAAAATTTGCACAGGTACACTTTCCCTAAGTGCTTTACAGGCGTCAATTTTTCAGTGCACAGCTATTTTTGGTTGTTTGCTTTACCATACACTGTTGTCCCCAACTTCTTTTTAGGTCAGAAGCCTGCTGATGATGAACCTGTAGCCAAGAAGCCTAAATTATCTATTCCCAAAAAACAAGACCTTCCTGAAAAGTCTAGAGCTGAGCAACGGCCTTCCAAGGTTTCTGCAGCACACGACCCACCCGCAGCCTCTTATTCTGGCACTGAGTCCCATGTACCTCACCAGCAAAGTGTAACTGAAGATCCCAGCAATGTGCTGCCTGTTGTTCAAGCACCGGCTGTCCCTGCAGTCTCATCTGTCACTATAACCCGACGGGACCCTCGTACTGCAAGCCACCGATCCTCTGCACCTTTGCCTCAGACAGGTCCTGATGTAGGGTTGCCTGCTGGAGCACCAGTCAGCACAACTGTTGGAGTGTCTATATCTGTTGAGCCTCCTGTGGTGGAGGTGAAGGTTCCATTACCCATGCCACCTGCAGCTCCAGCATCTGTATCTAAAACCACAATTCCAAAGTCTGTCTCTACAACAGACACCCGGCACTTTGGGGCCAACACATCCAGGTTTGTTGTTTTCTTAAAAACTAGTTTCTGGGGTGCTATATCACAAGCATGCATATTGGGGGCTCTACTGGGTAGCCCTGGATGAAACGGTTCATGTTCAGAACACTCTCAGTTCTGTTTTTTCATGTTAATACATATTGAGTGTAGTCAGAAGCTGTAGAAATCATAGCAATTCTGTGAACCAGTTGGCTAGTTTGTAGCATTTAGCAGAAAACACGAACGTTTTAAATAATGGAAATTATGTTAATCCTTGCCAAATGTGAAATTTTCAGCCTGTTATACCAGGAAGACAAGATCTTGTAACTTGAGGTAAACTGCTAATTGTAACTGCAGAGTAACAGGTCTTTCAGTTTAATACATGTCATTGTTAATTGTTGGTGTCTGCAGCTCGACTGAGCCCCCTCCAGAAGGTGAAACAGCTTTGTTCCTGTCAGGACAGGAGATGATGTGGAAAGGATTCATCAACATGCACACTGTTGCCAAGTTTGTCACAAAGGCCTACTTGGTCTCCGGGACTTTTGAGCATCTCAAGGAGGTTTGGTCACCGTTGTATGTCTAGCCTGATATTTCATTTTTGGGTTGTTAAGGCAGACTGAAACACTTCTTATTCTTTTACAGGACTTGCCTGATACCATTCATATCGGTGGTAGGATATCACCACACACTGTTTGGGACTACGTAGGCAAATTGAAAACTTCACTATCAAAAGTATGAAAAGTCATTAAAAAATAAATAACTGGCTACTGGCAAACTGAACAGTGATTACTGATTTATATACACATTTTGCTGATTAACAAACCAAACTGTCCTGTTTTTCAGGAGCTCTGTCTTATTCGATTTCATCCTGCAACTGAAGAGGAGGAAGTTGCATACGTGTCCCTGTTTTCTTATTTTAGCAGCCGCAAGCGTTTTGGTGTGGTGGCTAACAGCAACAAGAGAATCAAAGACCTCTACCTCATCCCACTGAGCACAAAGGATCCATTGCCTGCTAAACTCTTACCCTTTGATGGGCCAGGTAAGGACAAGGAGTTTCAAGAAGTAATGTTTGGGATACATATTTAATTGAGTTGCTATATCTGACTCACAGTAAGTCAGTAAAGCTACTTTATGTATAGGTAAGTATTGGTATGACCGCCATTTGTGAATTGTGCATGAAATAAGAGTTTGTTCCATTACCTTAATAGTTTCCCAGGTCTTTTGCATGTATTCTCTGCTGTACTTGATTATTTGATTTGTACTTTTCCTCTTGGGACGTGTTCATTATTGTCTGTATATTAAATTGTATTTTATGCTTCTAATAAAACATGCATCCAAAATTAGCATATGTGTCCTACCTTGTCAACCTTGTTTCTTAGTTTCTTCCTTTTTGTGTAATATTTACTGTTTAGTAGATTTTTTTCACATTTCATAAAACTGAAAAACAATTACTTCTGCATATAAAAACATTCACATGAAGCTACGATCCAGTGTGAAGACAGTTGAGAGTGACATGGATAAACAGACTTTTAATCCAGATGTGATGCACTGCTGGATATGCTTCTAAACCCAAGGTGACATTGGTAAATTAACTCCTGAGCTGTGGTGAGGGACTGTGTTGGTAAAAAGAAAAGCATCTTGAGCTGCCGCTGAGAGGAAAAATCAACCTGCTCATAATTAAAAACTTGTATCTCTACAAACATACAGGTTATAGAACAATGTCTTTGTAGCATGTTAGTTATAGGGGGGGGAGCAAAACGTTACCATATCTTGGGATTCCCTGTGTGATGTTTAAGATACTTGGAAGAAGAATAAACATAACATTTAGATTACAAACTTTGATCTAAAGTTTGTTTTTTTGATGCTGGACTATCAAATTTCTTCTTGCTGACTTTTTGAGCAGACCATGGTCAATGTGTATTGGTCCATATTGAGGTAATGTTGGCTTTAGGTCATGTTTTAGATGTAGATTAATTGGAACAAACTCTTTTTTTCATGAGGTATGTAAGTAATGTGCTTTACATTTAAGATGTCTTAATGTTTCATTGGTTAAATGGGTGATATTTTTGTTTTATTGGCAGGTTTGGAGCCAGCTCGTCCCAATCTGCTCCTTGGGCTTTTGATTTGTCAAAAAGACAAGAAACGAACTGGAACTCCATTAGAGATTGAGGAAAAACGTTCCAAAACTCTACGAGATGAGGAGACTGGCCTCCCAAAACCTATTGCTGTCAGCAAAATTGATAAAGCCTTGCGAACCAGTCAGGAACCTGCAAGTACAACCCCTCCAGAAACTCCACCCCCACTCAGCACCACTGAGTCTTCATTGGGTCCACTTGCAGCATCATCAGTGTTTTCTATCTTGTCTTCTGTTAAGGCACCTGGTATCCCTACAAGTACAGGCAGTAATTCCCCATCAACTACCACTACCTCAGCAGTACCAGGCCTCACTAACACCCCACTTCAGACCATCTTAAAGACACTGTTTGGTAAGAAAGCACAAGATTCAGATGCTTCTCAATCACCACCTGACCAGAGTTCAGATGTTGCAGTCCCTCTACTGGATCCAATAGTCCAACAGTTTGGCATTACAAAAGGTAAAAAAGTAGATGAAGAAGAGGATGATAGACCTTATGACCCTGAGGAAGAGTATGATCCTAGTGTTGGCTATGGTACAGAAAAGCCCAGTGAACCTATTGTACCTTTAACCATCAATCAGCCAGATATTACAACTGGTGTGGTGGATGATGTTGCTTATGACCCAGAAGATGACTCAATTTTTGAAGAGGTTAAAGTTGATCCAGGGGCCAAGAAGCAAGTGGAGGAACAAGATGAATTGCAGAATCAGCAAGTACCTGATTCTTTAGCTTCTCAGCCTGCTAAAACTCTCCTAGTTAATAGTCAGCTGCTTCAGCTTGGTAAGAAAGTTGAAGAGTTTGTTGGTAAAAGTGCAACTAACCCAGTTATTAATCAGAGAAGGGATCCAAGGCAGAGCAGAGACCCTAGACAGACATCCACTGGTTCTTGGCAAAGCACTGATTCTGCAGAGAAGGAAGAGTCACTTGATATTACTTACACTGGGAGTACTAGTTCTACAACTACTACTACTACTGCTACTATAACTGCTGCTACTACTTCAGTAACCAACAAACCACCAGTTGACATTGCTGCCATCCTAGACACGTTGAAATCGAAGCAGTCTAAAGTGGTAGACTCTCCAATCCTGCAGTCTTCTGGGGAGGTAACCGAGCCTTGTGCAGTCAAAGAAACACTAGTGTCAGATAAAGATGCCAAAATGGACAGTCCACCATTGCATCCTGCAGATCCCGAAGTAGACATACCCAAAGAAGAAGAAATTAAAATGGAAGATTTACCATTTCTTGAATCTGCCAGTGCAGAAATTTCCATTCCACTTTTAGGGGAGAAGATAGATCCTGATATGGAAGACAGTTACATTGATGCAGAACCTGAAACTAACTCAGACCCTGAAGATATTTCTACTGAGGCAGAAAGGGATATCCCTATTGAATCAGAAGGCAAGAGTTTTGAAGAAATTTGGCCTAATTCTGCCAGCATTTTAAAAGCAGAACCTATCTCTTCTGTTCAAGAGTCTGCAGAATTTACTCCAACAACATATTATAACATCTCAACAATCAGCACCCCATTAACTTCCATTGGTATGTCTCAAGAAGTCACTGATGCAAGTTCGTCCTACATGGATTTACATAACTCCCATATGCCACACATGACCTCATCAAACTCTCAGAATGAATACAGAGGCCCACCAGATATTCCACCTCAGATGACTTTTCCTCCATCAGTTGGACCTCTACCTATGCTTGGTCCACCACCAATGAATGTTCCTCCACCCATGCATATTCCTCCTCCAATGTCAGGGCCACCACCAATGCAAGGTCCTCCTCCAATGCAGATGCCCCCACCAATGCAAGGCCTGCCTCCAAGTCATGGACAGAATGAACTGTCCCAGTATCCACCACCTGGACCATATCCACCTTATCAGAATCAGTGGGGAAACAGTCCACAGTTTGATGCTTCAAGGGGACCTCCCCCACCAATTATTTCACCTCGAGGGCCTCCTCCAGCTGTGCTACCAATGGGACAGAGAGGGCCCCCACCTCAGATATTTAATAACAATATGCCTCCCCAGCCTCATATGGGCCCTCGAGGCCCACCTCCTGGTCTACCACCCACAGGCCCCCCACTTTCAACTTTTGATGGACAAAGATTTAATGGGCCTCCACCACCACCTTTCAACTTCACTGGACCTAGAGGCCCACCTCCACCATTTACAGGCCCCCCTCTTGGCCACTTTGATAGCAGAGCACCACCACCATCTCACTTCGCTGGGCCAAGAGGCCCACCTCCACTTCACAATATTGGGGAGCATGGACCACGGCCTAACATCCTAAGAGGGCCTGGTGATCAGCAAGGAATTGAGCAGCCTCTGGCCCAAACAACATCACACGCTTACAGAGATAATCAGGGCCCCTCACATGGACCTGCCTATAGGGGTCCCCCACCAAACCACTTTGATGGCCGAAGAGGTCCTCCTAGTTCTGTAGGAGATATGTCAGGGCACAGATTCCCTCCTCCAAACCAGTTCCGTGGCTCACCCCAGCACAGAGGATCTTTTGAGGAACCAAGGGGAGGGTTAACTCCAGATTTTGAAAGGCACAGGACACCAGCACCACAGCAGTTTGGAGGTCCAAGAGGTCCTTCACCAGGACATTATTCTGATAATGATGCAGGAGGTCAGGCTTCACGCTACCACTTTGATGATCATCCAAATGACATTAGGCCTGTGCGAGGCCCACTGTTACCAACGCCTCCCGAATGCCCCCTTCCAATTCCAGGCCATATAGGTGGGCACAGCCCAGAGTCTCATCATGATGACCACTGGAGAAGACACTCCCCTGAAATGAGAAGGCGCAGCAGCTCCACTAGAGATGGTTCTGAACCTCAAGATAGGGCCAGTAGGTTTGAAAGTGGTCCCCATGACAGAGATGGCCCATCAAGACTATCTGAAGAGAGGCAAAGAGATTTATCAGAGGACAGGAGAAGAGACAGAGATCGGGATGGATCACATGGGGGCAGGCCTTGGGGCTGGAACAGGGAACGCGAATGGGATCGTGGCAGGGAGAGAGACCATGAAAGAGACCGTAGTAGGGACAGAGAGCGAGACCGCAGTAGGGACCGAGAACGAGAGCAAGACCGCAGTAGGGAACGAGAGCAAGACCGCAGTAGGGAACGAGAGCAAGACCGCAGTAGGGAACGAGAGCAAGACCGCAGTAGGGACAGAGAAAGAGAGCAAGACCGCAGTAGGGACAGAGAAAGAGAGCAAGACCGCAGTAGGGACAGAGACAGGGATCGGGATCGCAGCAGGGAGAGGGATAAAGACCAGGATCGCAGCAGGGAGAGGGATAAAGACCAGGATCGCAGCAGGGAGAGGGATAAAGACCAGGATCGCTGCAGGGAGAGGGAGAAAGACCAGGATCGCTGCAGGGAGAGGGAGAAAGACCAGGATCGCTGCAGGGAGAGGGAGAAAGACCTGGATCGCTGCAGGGAGAGGGAGAAAGACCTGGATCGCTGCAGGGACAGGGAGAAAGACCTGGATCGCAGCAGGGACAGGGAGAAAGACCTGGATCGCAGCAGGGACAGGGAGAAAGACCGGGAACGCAGCAGGGACAGGGAGAAAGACCGGGAACGCAGTAGAGACACTGATAGACACAGGGAAGGAGATGGAGACAAAAGGCGAGATCGTGAACGAGACCGTGGCAGGGAGAGGGAATTGGAGAGGAAAGATCATGACCGAGACCGTGGCAAGTACAGGGAAAGGGACAGAGATCGTGACCGAGAACGTGACTGTAGAGATAAAAGACGAGAGCGCTCAAGGAGCCGTGAACGAGACCGTGGGAAAGACAGAGACAGGAGGGACAGAGACCGGGATCGAGAGAGGGAAAAGGACAGGGATAGGAGGGAGAGAAGCAGAAGTAAAGACCGAAAGGAAGAAAAAAAAGAAAAATCTGAGACCCAAAGGGACATTGAGAAGTCTACTGACACTGAAATGGCATCCTAATTCTTTTCATTCTTGGTCTCTTTTGTATACATGAACATTTGACAAGTTTTGATACCTGGAATTTTTTCCCCTGAATGGATTTGCATGGATTTGAAAGTATTCTCCGTGTAACTTTGTTTTGTACCCCTTTCCTGTTCTCATTGCATATTTTATGCTTTTTATTACATTCAAGGACACAGGTCTTGAGAATTTCAGTTGTTGGAGGGAAAATGTCACACCATGTTGCCACAACATGTAGTCCCCTCGGGTTACAATATATTTTAAGAGTACATTAACATTTGTTTAATAAACAAAGACATGTAAATATGTATTTGTGTATATACTGCTGTTTTTAACTACATTTTTTTCTAACTAGAGAAGTGAAGCCATATAGTTAAAAAATTCATGTAAAATAGAGGGGAGGGGTTGCCTTTCTAAATAAGGTCTGAATGGAAATGCTTGTTTAGCACTGAATGGTTATATCTACACGCTGTCTTCAGTCAGCTGTCCACTAAGCTTTGTCAGGTTTTGTTTAAATGGCTTTATTAAATCCTTCTTTGTATGATCTTGGCTTCTCTTTTATTAATTTGTCTGCAATGTTTTGTAACTTTTTTTGTGATTGAATAAAGTGTTAAAGGGCAAATTTAAAAAAAAATCTGTATAATTAAATAAAACTTATTCCACATGATTTGAAAAGTGCTATTATACATAAATGTAAGGGTTTGGATGTCATTTGAATAACCATTCAAAAATATTTTTGCTTGAAAAATAGTTTTACAGTAGTTTAGATAAGTATTTAATTATTGGTGAGGGGCTACATGCAGGCTTTCAAGTGCAAAACTTAGAATTTACAATTGTTTTAGCATCATCATTGTATGTAAAAACCTAAAAGGTGTAGGTTTTAAATCAAGTGACCGTAGTTTTACTGTAGACATGGGAATCTCTGGTTCCTATTTAAAATCTTGCAACATTGGGAAGTTTGAAAATAACTTTCACATCAAACCTTTTTGAACAACTTTGCATTTCAGTGATTTAATTTTGCTCTAATGTTGAGATGATGGTCTGTTTTCCTCTAAAGATAAATAATTATATGTGGAATTTTTAATAACATGAATCAAATATGAAAAGAATGTTTGCTAGAGCCTCTCTGGTACCATTTTCTTGTGGTAAAAAAAAAAAAAAGAATGACAAAGCCTGAAACCAGAATTCCAATCAGTAGCATACAGTTTTTCAGTTGTATGAATTAACATAGGCAAAGGTTGTCTATTCCAATTATAAAACATGGTATTATATGTATGAAATATGAATAAAATGAGTGGCTCACCTACAATTAAATATGGTTGTCACATGGACTTTTTCAGTAGTGGTAAATGTTTTCACTAATATTGTAACTTTGTGGTAAAGTTAAAACATTTTATGTATGTGAGCTCATACTACGTGAAAATTGAATATATCAAAAATATTACAAAATTAAAACAAATGTGGAAACAGATTTTGTCTGGGTTTAAAGAGTAAATGGAGCCTGTAAGCTCAGGACTTCTGCTGCTTTATGTTTTAAAATGTAGTCTCAGTAAGATAATTTAGAACAATTAGTAAAAAATTGTAAAACACTAAAGATAACTTGTCTGTGATCTCGATGTGTGGGGTTTTGAAGTTTGGGATCTAGATGTCTGTGATCTTTGTGTGGGACACTTATGTCTGTAAACTCGATATGTGGGATCCTGATGTCCGTGAGCTCTGTGTGGGATCCTGATGTCCGTGAGCTCTGTGTGGGATCCTGATGTCCGTGAGCTCTGTGTGGGATCCTGATGTCTGTGATCTTGATGTGTGGGATCTAGATGTGAATCGAGATGTGGAATCCTGATATGTGATTTATGTGGGATTTTCATATCTGGTATCTTGATGACTGGGGTCAGAATGTCTGGAATCTTCATACGTGGGATCTTGATCTCTGTAAACTTGATGAGTGGGATTTTGTTGTATGTCGTCATGTTTTTTCATCTTTAAGAATCTCTAAACCACACATTAAATCTTCGCAATGTGCTTGATGGCAAGTCTGATCAGCTCCTTTCGTTCTGACCTGTCCAGAACAGCGAAGATAAAGTAGTCTAAAACACTGTGCTTCACTCTGGGAAGGGATCTTTCCGCCAGAGTCTCAAGGAGGAAGAATCTGACCAGAGGAGCCTGATAGTGCTTAAACCCCAGAATTCCCAGACACTTCAGGATGCGTGTGATACGGAGGTTGTTATGAGTGTTTCTGTAACATTAAAGACAAAAAGTAAAGCATAAACTACAATTTCTACAAAAGAACTGAAATCCCGTAAAAGTATGAGGCGAAGAACACCAACCTGTTTAAGTTCTCAAATCGCTCTTTCCAGTTTTCTGCACGAATAACTTCACCTGTTTTGTCATCTAGCAGTTTTATTCCATAGAAGTCCAGCATGAGCTTGTATGAACAACACAGTCTTTCCTTTGCTTCGTCATCTGCTCTTAAAAGCTGCAAAAAACACTTTAATCTTCATTACCTGTGCACAGGTATGTGTCTGCATTTGATAAAATATTTCAGATCAGCTAAATAAAAAAAACTTCATTAGGATACTTTAAAAGTGGAAATTACTTTAAACTGATACTGATAATTACTGAGAAACTGAATACCTACCTTAATTTCTTCTGAGGTCAGCACATGTGCTTTAATGTTCTTTCCTGGCTCTTGAATAGGGAACAGCCTATGGAGATTAGAAAAAATGTATCAATTTGCTATCATCTACTAAATTATATTAATCAATCAATTTATTTTACATCATTGTATACAAACAAAAAACTCTTGTTTGTTCAAACTAATTGCCTGGTTGTCTTTTATGAACATTGTGGAGTTTACCATTGAATGTAGTAGTGTTCCCTTTCCAGCCTTTCATAATCACCAAACCACTCATGAAATTCCTCAATATATAAATCTGAAGAATAAGAAAAGATAAAACTTTGATTTGATTTAGTCATACATCAAAAAGGTAAATTCTCATTTTGTACTCATTACATGTATTTTTTTCTAATATTGATCAGTTTGGCTTAAAGCTCATACAAATCCAGTATCTCAAATTATTCAAATATTTAATTGCAAGTTTGAGTAAATGACTATTCAAACAGTATAAATACTGTGTATCTCTCAGCTACACTCCTAATATCAACACTCCTGAACCAGACTAATGACTAAGACTAAGGAGAAACTGGGCTGTTTTATTATTATTATTTTTTTAAATTGTTGCTCAGTGGGGCGGCACGGTGGCTTAGTGGTTAGCACGTTCGCCTCTCAGCGCTGGGGTCTTGGGTTCGATTCCCCATCTGAGCGGAGTTTCCATGTTCTCCCCGTGTCTGCGTGGGTTTCCTCCGGGGTCTCCGGTTTCCTCCCACACAATCCAAAAACATGGAGGTTAGGTGAATTGGGTACTCTAAAATTGTCCGTAGGTGTGTGTGTGTGTGTGTGTCACCCAGTGATGGACTGGCGCCCTGTCCTGGGCTTAGTTGCATAGTGTAATGCCCTGCCCTGCGCCCAGTGAGGGGGTAGGGGACTAACCCTGATAAGGATTAAGCAGGTGTGATAATGAATGAATGAATGAATGTTGCTCAGTGGTCTAAAGTTCTCTTTTCAGATTAAAGTAAATTTTGTGTTCCATTTCAAGATTAAGGTACTAGAGTCTGGAAGAAGAGTGGATAAAAAGTCAAAGTATCTGAAGTCCAGTGTGAAGTTTCTGAAGTCTGTGATGGTTTGAGGTCCATTCAAGTTCGAAGTCAATGCAACTGCCCCACTCTTGGGTTCGATTCCCCATCTGAGCGGAGTTTCCATGTTCTCCCCGTGTCTGCGTGGGTTTCCTCCGGGGTCTCCGGTTTCCTCCCACACAATCCACTCTTAAAAAAGATGATTCTAAAAGGGTTCTTTAATAAACTACATAGAACCATGGACACTCAAATAACCATTCTCATGAATAAAGGGTTGTTTCCATGGAGAACCTTTCTGAAAATGGTTCTAGGTAGCCCCCAAAAGGGTTCTGCTATAGTTACGATGTCAAGCTTGTAATAACAGAGGCACCTGTCTTGGTGCTATATAGAACCATTTTCAAAGGTTTTCTCTATAGAACCATCTACACTCTTAAAAGAAATGATTATTCAATGGTTCTTTAGTAAAGAACATAGTTGTATATAGAACCATGAACACTCAAAGGACCCAAAGGATTCTTTGCATGGTGAAAGGGTTCTTCAGATTGATAAGGAATGCACTGTAGATGGTTCTATATAGCACCAAAAAGGGTTCCTCTATTGTTACAAGTTTGACATTGTAACGATAATAGAACCATTTTCAAAAAGGTGAGCTATAGAGCAATCTATGACACATTCACCATCAATCTGAAGAACCATTTCACCATACAACCCTTCGAGAGTCTATATAGAACCATTTTCTTTACTGAAGAACAATCTCTTTAAAGAATTTCCAGAAAATATAGCAATGCGTGCTTCCATCTGTTTGCAAGCTTTATGAAGATGCTGATTTCCTTTTCCAGCAGGATGTAGAACCTGCCCATCGTGCCAAAACTACCACCAAGTGGTTTGCTGACCATGTGCCTAATTGGCCTGACAACTCATTTGTTATAAGCCTTACTGATCATCAACAAAAGGCTTAAAATGTGTTACTTTGTCAAATGAATATAAAATATTACAGTTTACCTTTCTGAATTTTGAGCACAAGTGAACTTTTTCACCTTATTCAAATATGTATGGCTGTACTTCACTTAACATCAGTATAATGACTCATCATGTCATACCATAAGGCTGAGCTTTCATCTTTTTTTGGTAAAACCACAGGTTGGGCATATAGAGTTTCTCCTCAATGTGTTTCTACAAAACATTAAAAAGATCATTCAGACACATGTCTTTTTGTAATAATGTAAATAATATAAATAATAATATATTAATATTGGCCTGTATTCACAAATCTTCTCAGAGACGACCACTGTTCTGGGATCCAGTAAAGGATAAATCCTAAAAGTGTCCTGGTCATTGCTACACTATCCTGTGCATTGTTTGGTATCACTGTGCTTTGTGTTTATTCTATTATATTATATCTAATCTAATGTTAATAAATGTTGATGTCATACATCAATGCAAGAAAACATTTAGACAAATCTGACATGTGCCTCATTGCTATAGAGAGTAATGGACCACTCACTCTTTGCAGCTCATTAACATCTCTATTATCAGTGTAGATCTCCTGGAATGAAAAAAAATCAAGATCACATTTAATGGTTGTTATATTAAAAGTCTTTATACAATAATTCTTAGTGGGCTGATCAACTTACCTGACAATTATACCTGTAGTTCCTCATGTCTCTCAGTGCATGTGTATTTCTATAAACACTACTGCACCATTTTCTGGAGAGCTGAGGAAACACATTAGTGTCATTATATTAAATGTAGTATATTAAATGAGATGGTCACCTTATTTCACATTTGATTACATTTTACCAGTTTTCTGATCTGCTCGGCGCACAGTCTAACATACCACCACC
>BRDA01088916.1:0-15328 GCA_036984385.1 Crenuchus spilurus
GAGAGAGACACAGAGTGTGTGTGTGTGAGAGAGAGAGAGAGAGAGAGACACACACAGTGTGTGTGTGTGAGAGAGAGAGAGACACACAGTGTGTGTGTGTGAGAGAGAGAGAGACACACAGTGTGTGTGTGAGAGAGAGAGAGACACACAGTGTGTGTGTGTGAGAGAGAGCTGCTGAGAGTGCCGGCAGACTGAGACTGAGGTTAGTGTGCTGAGACAGGAGGACAGTGCAGTATCATGTTTAGTGAGCAGTGTGTCAGCAGTGAGTAAGTGGTCATTACTACACTAAACTCCAGGAAACTTCTCCCTGAATGACTGGAGTCATGTTCCAGCAGCACACCTGTGTCTGCTCAAACCTGATACACCTGTAACACACACACACGCACAATGGCCTTCAGCCTTCTGTCAGAACAAGACAATAGAAACATGAGCCTGCAGTGGGTCACACTGAGTCATTAAGTGGTTAAAACTTCACGTTACACAAGATAATGTTGGTACTCTCTGTTTCTCGCTCTCTGTTTCTCGCTCTCTGTTTCTCGCTCTCTGTTTCTCGCTCTCTGTTTCTCGCTCTCTCGCTCTCGCTCGCTCTCTCTCTTGCTCTCTCTCTCGCTCTCTCGCTCTCTCTCTCGCTCTCTCTCTCGCTCTCTCTCTTTCACGCTCTCTCTCTCTCTTTCTCTCGCTCTCTCTTTCTCTCGCTCTCTCTCTCTTTCTCGCTCTTGCTCTTTCTCTTTCTCTCGTTCTCTCTCTTGCTCTCGCTCTCTCTCTTGCTCTTTCTCGCTCTCTATTCTCGCTCTCTCTCTCGCTCTCTCTCTTGCTCTCTCTCTCGCTCTCTCTCTTGCTCTCGCTCTCTCTCTCTTGCTCTTTCTCGCTCTCTCTCTCTTGCTCTTTCTCGCTCTCTCTCTTGCTCTTTCTCTCTCTCGCTCTTTCTCTATTCTCTCTCTATCTCTCTCTATTTCTCTCTCTATTTCTCTCTCTATCTCTCTCTCTCTCTCTCTCGCTCTCTCTCTCTCCCTCTCTCTCTCTCTCTATTTCTCTCGCTCTCGCTCTCTCTCTTGCTCTCTGTTCTCTCTATCTCTCACTCCCACCCTCCCACTATCTTTCTCACACTCACACACGCTCTCCTTACCTCCGTTCTCTCAGAGATGCACATGGGTAATTAATGGCTGTTGCCTAAGCAACTGTTAACAATGTAAAGCTTAATATTATTAGTGATGATAATGTTGAAAACAAAATAAATGTAATTAATATAAAACATTAATAATGTAAAATTTACTCAACGGCATGTACTTGAGGATTCATGTAGGACTAAAGACTCACACTCGTCTGTTTGTCTGTCTGTCTGTATGTGTCTTGTTACTTTGCGTCTGTCTTCTCTACATGACCTGGATTTTTTTTTGTTTTCTGACCCTGGTGTGTGTATACACACACTTTCTCTGCTTTGGGTTAATCACTGACAGACTGAACTTGAAAAGCAGGTGATGATAAAGTCTTGCCCTTTGTTCCACACACACTTGTTCCTGGTACAGCCTGGCTTTGCTGTGCGTGTTTGGTTGTATATGTGCAGTAGTAGTGGCTGGTAAACAGGGTCCATGCTGTGGCTTACTCACTCGCCCGCTCCATCTTTACCCACCCGTGTAGGAGGAGATCTGGAGCCGAGCTTGTTCTTCCTACGCACCGGCCTGCACACAGCGCAGAACAACAACCGGCTGCTGTTACACACTCTGACCATGTGCTTCTGCAGAGTCTTCCCTTTACCCACCTTCACCTCCATCCCTCCCACCTGCACTCATTACTGAAGTTAACCTTCAGTGACACAGTCTCCGTCTCATGACAATGTCAACATGTGCTGTGAGCACACGGTTTGACGTGGTGATGAGAGGGCTGCTGTCTTAGTCACAGTGTGGCTCACGGTGGAGATGGGCAGCAGAGGGGTGTGAGTCATAAAGCTGTAAAGCATCGTAAAGACATGCATCCCTCATACTGCAGAGCATCCAGCAGGAAGCTGCTGTTGAGCAATAAGGCCTCATGTGGCCTTGCCTGGGACTCGGAGGAGTATCCAGACTCTCTGACCTCACCTTTTATCAACAGGAACTAAGAGTACAGTCATGTTCTCATTTATAAACAACACCTACACTCTGTTAACTCTGCAGAAACTACAATTATCTACAGCAGTATATGTTTATTATATTATAATCATTTTATAATCAGGTCACTTTGTGTAATTAATATAAAATATCTTTTTGAGTTAAATTATAGATGCTGAACTTTTTCTTTTATTTGGATATGTGCTAGTGCATTATCACATCTCCAGGACTTTATATTAGCCAAAGTTTTAGTATAAACTGTATTATTGGCTCTTTAGTGGGACCTACTAAAACTGTAAAATTTTTAATTGAAAAATGAATCAAATAAATTAAAAAGTTATTCAGGCATGTAAAGTATAGCAATGTATTAGTTACTATGTTTCATATCCTACAATTACATACAAATATCAGCCTAAATATAAAGGAGAGCTTTGACTAAAAAATCTGCCAATTTCAATACTGATTGATTCTCGTCAAACACTCATAATGCTACTTCTTTCATAATGCTAAGTTTTTTATCTTAAAAATGAAAATAAAAATACATCAAATACATTTTTAAAAATCTAAATTCACTTTAAAACATTTCATATAACGCAATTGTTTTTGGTTAATTTACTAATGATGTTCACTGACCTCATCATATGACTTTACTTAAGTTAAAATAAGCATTTTTTTTTTATTTTAATCTTTCAAATGAATAAAAATTTAATTTCACCATATGCTTTTATTTTGTAAATAAAGTCCACATGGAAGTGGTGACACTGAGCATGCATTAACTGTGCCAGATTTTGCCAGTGTGTATTTGTGGTTGGTGGTATGGTTGTAGTCTGTAATGTTGTTGTAGTGTGTAAGCCTGTATGTATCTGGTGGCACTGAGCATGCATTGACTGTGCCAGTGGGTCTCAATACAGCCTTAGTCATTGCGGCGGCTGATATGGATCTATGCTTAAGAAGATACTTGTATGATAGGTCTGTAAAGTGGGTTTGGAGGGTCACTGAGTCTTCTAGAGAGGATGTGGACTTAATTTAAGTAAACACTGAAGGGAGGAGCTACTTGATGATCCCTGAGATGAGGTAGAGGGTGTTAGAATATAATAGAATTGAAATGGACTGAACGCTAATGATTAAGTGCATTATTTTATGCTTTATAATTTCATTATTGGCAGTGTTAACTGTGAAATCCAGTTGTTAAAGGATGTTAGATCACATTTGTAGGTTTATAGGGAAAAATCACGTACATGTTCTATGTTGGTGGATGTTGGGGTGGCATGAGTTAAAAAAGAAGTTCATTGGCACAGTGAGGGTGTATATAACACCACAGCGGGTAAGGCCTGTTTGGGCTTGCTTTGTGGTATCTGTTGAGCATGCTGCATGTATATACTTGTCATTTCTTTCTTGATTTTCTTTTTTAAGCAGGAATGTTGCTGTGTTTACTTTGACTTATTACCTCATACCTTTTAAGCTGAGTTATCTGACTGGCTAAGCCACTTTGACTTGGCCCATAGTGTTTCCTCCACTTCTTTATTGGACATTAGTCTTTAGGTCTTTAGGTTAATACGTTGCCTATAATGATACTTTCATAAAAGCAGGAATATGATGGTTATCAATGGAGAAGCTTTTAATTTCTCTCCCACTGAGGAGACTCCAGTGATGGAGGGAGAGGTGGAGGAGAGTTAAGAGTGGTGCGGGGGGTAATGAAGCATTCTGGAAGTGTGTGCGAGAGCCATTCTGCTGAGATCAGCGTGTGGGGAGCAGAGAATGATGGAGAAGATTCCCCTCCTCTTCTCAACTCATTTAGAAAATCAGCACAAAGTCAATTACACCATTTCTCTTCTTCAGCCTCTCCATCTCTCCTCTTCTGTCCTCTCCTACAGCCTCACTTCTCGTTTTAGCCTTTCTAACCTCTTCGTGTTGTTCCCCACAGGAAAAATATGTCCCTTCCTGCTTCTCGGTGGCATTAATATATTCTCGAAAAAGATGAAGTACGGAGGTTTCCAGGAACTGCTGAATTTGTCAGGAGTTGCTAATAAGATTTTCGGTTTTGAGGGAAGCGTCTCGGGTGTGTTTTCAATCTTTGTCATACTCATACTGCTGAGTAATGCTCTGTCTACATCTAAACCTCAATCTGACCTTAAAACTGTACTAAAAGGTATTTTTTTTCTGTTTAAAACTAAAAGAAGTAAGTCAGGCTGATGTATAATACCCTCACAGTGCTGCATGTCACCTTGTGAAGCCTACATTTTTTATTCAGATGTCAGAATAAGTGGAGACGTGAGCTTTTCAGACCATTTTATGTCTTAACATATTAATGTAAGGCTCAAAAAGAAAGTCCCATTAGACCGATGGAGCCAAGATCGAGTCAAGACCAAGAGTTTTAGTAGTCGACGTACATAGACCAGCTCTCACAACTAGTCCTGAAATGTTTTCCGACTTAGTTTTTATCAAACTCGTCAGAAGCCCTGATGAGGTTTCGAGGCTCGGAGCCGTGCATAATCTGAAAGTGTGTGGTGTTCCATTCAGGGCAGATGGGGCACTTTACAATTAACAACGACCAGGGACAGAAAAATTGTTGAAAAAAGTCCTGATGTGTGGGGTGTCTCACATTTTTAGGATTTTAAAACTGAACCAGGCATAAGACGTTGTGCATGAGAGTGCTTCACATGATCACATGAGCCAAATTACGACGTTCTAGAGCGATCACCTCAGATTGTTCTCCAAACCTTGGAGTGCACTCTTCAGGCACATTTCACCGCTCTTAGTGGAACATCCTTTCTGCTGTCCTCACCTTACTTTTTGTTGTCTACACTGAGAGCCATTGCAGTTCTACTAATGTGTGCATCAGAGCCAGAACCGTGGCAGGGCTGAATTAGTCAAGACATAGACTAGGAGAGACTGAGACAAGACCAAGCCCAGAAAAGTAGTTTGTAATTTCACTATATATTAGTTATCATTTATGTATCAACCAATATCTAAAATTTCACCATAAATTTATAAATAAATAAATATTAGCCTATTATTATTATTATTTTATTTTATTTATTATTATTATTATTATTATTATTTTATTTATTATTATTATTATTATTATTATTATTATTATTATTATTATTATTATTATTATTACAACCCGTTAGCCAATCACTTTGCAGATGTGCTTTATGTGTGTAGAGAAAGGCCTGATTTATTCAGTTTGTTTGGATTGTTGATCATTAACGATAGAAAAACAAAATCAGTTTCCAATTCACGTTACCTCCGACAGACACACTGGACTCGGCTGTCCACCTCACCCCGAGACGGAATAGTCCAAATGAGGTTGAGACCTAGACAGCTTGTTTATGGTCTTGAAGGTGATAGCAAATGCATAATGGACCACTTCTGGCCCAAACACCCATGTAAGTGCTTTAACTTGGCTATATTTGGGCCAGAACCATCTGCTTTCTGTGATGGCATTACATTATACTGATAACAATATGACAATTAAGTCATCTCTCCAAACTTAGCAGAGTGTCTGAGAACAACGAACACACAACCTCTCATACCTCTGTATGAGCTTTATATTCTGAATAAAGCCACTGTGCTACCATCTCAGACCTGTGAAAACGAGAAAGCAGACAGAAAGAGAGATCACGAGAGCAAGAGAGACTTGAAGCAGGGCAGAGAGCTTTTCAAGATAAGGAACAGAGGCAGAAGACTAGCTCCACCATATAACACTGAGTAGAGGAGAGATGGTGGAGTAGAAGCTGTTTGACTGGTGGTTTTATCAGCTGGACAGAACTGGGGATATCTCCTTCCTCTTTACATTTTAAAGGCATTATCACCACTCTCCTCCAGTGGCCTTTCCTCCGCCATTATGCCTCCAATTGTTTCCTCTCGTGCTTTCATCTGCCTCTGAGAGAGCGCCCGCTATTCAGGCCTCTCGCCCTGGCGCGGCTCCAGGGGGAAAGTGATTTTATCGCCGCCACTCAGCCATTTCCCTGAAGATGCCATAGGCTGCCGGAAAGGACTCCTGGCATAATGACATTAGCCTGGCTTTAAGCCTCCTCAGATGCCCCCTCTGGGCATGGCTGGATCAGCCTTAGCAGTAATTGACAGATGTTAGAGAGCAGTAATTTACTCTGAATGAGCTCCATGTCCGCCAGCTAGGAGCTTCTGTAGGACCACAGAGATTGCGAGTGTACCGTAAAGGGAGCCAAAAATGGGGATACCCTGAACGAGGTTTGGCTGGTTGGGAAGAAAAGCACAAAATAGACCATCTTAGAAAGAGTGAACGTTTCAAATGAAAAGGAAAATTCTGTTCACACTACAGAATAATGGGACCAATTTTGAGGCTGATTTTCTCCTCCGGACAATCGTAAAGTCTCCTTATTTGAGGGTGATTGCAATCAATTGTCTTCCCATGTAGTGTTGGGAGTCTCTAATCCAATCATTACCCCTTCTCCCAGTGCAGTCAGGGCTGCACCCCATTGAGAATCATAAATATTAATATCAAAATTAGCCCTGAAATGTTTTCCCACTTGTTTACTTACATCTAGCTTGTGAGAAACTCTTCGTGAGATTTTGAGGCTCAGAGCCGTGCATAATCTTAAAGTGTGTGGTGTTCCATTCAGGGCAGATGGGGGACTTTACGACTAACAACGATCAGGAACAGAAAAAGTGTTGAAAAATGTCATATGTGTTACGTCTCACGTTTCTGAGGTTTTAAACATAAACCAAGATCATGCCTAAGATTTGCATGAGAGTGAATCACATGATCACATGGGCCATTGTGATGTCCTAGAGAGATTGTTTTCCCAACCCTGGAGTGCACTCTTCAGGCACATTTAGTGGAGAATCCTTTCTGCTGTCCTCACCTTACTTTTTTGTTGTCTACACTGAGAGCCATTGCAGTTCTACTAATGTGTGCATCAGAGCCAGAACCGTGGCAGCGCTGCGTTTGGCTATTAGCCACCCTGCGATGGAATTAATGTGACTGGGAAAAGCTGCGGGCTAAAGAACATCTATGGTAACAACCTCCCGGCTAATGAGAGAGGCATAATATGTTTATATTATGAGGGTGTTAACAGGGTACATCTTTACATTGGGAAAATGGGCCAAAGTGTTCCTCCACTGCGGCGCTTTTGATTTGATTAAACCACTAAACCCCAGGCGTTTATATCTCCTCTGTACTGCCTAATGAATGCAACAAATCCTCTGGAATAAAAATATGAATATGAATGTATTCAGTGATTGTTCTCTCTCTGTGTACTGAGGTCCAAATGACAGCATCCTAGTGTGAGGAACTTGGCACCCAGGGATGTAAAAATTTTTTCCAAGGTGCCCTTCGTCTGACTTCATTATCAGGCACCTCATCAGCATGCCTCTACCTATCTGGTCATCATTTTTTCCATCCGATCCATTGGAGCCTACTCTCGCTCATAATTATTCCCAGGCGCTTCACCTTTTCTTGGGCCTGTTGCTCAGAGCTCAGAGTTATGGAGCAGCAAGTGGAGCCCATAATGGATGAATGAGATGTCTATTAATCATATAAAGCACATCTGACTGCCAGTGAATTTCCCAGGTCATTAAACGCTGTCAGCTCATGGTCAGCTGTCTTCAGGACCGGAGTCTTACCACGCTTCTGTGATGGCATGTAAATCAAGTGTAAACTCTGTAAAGTTTCATAGGGATGATCTCTGTGTTGAGGAGCAGCTGTGGGAGCAAAGTTAAGGAACCGGCCTTGTGATTGGAAGGTCCCATAAACCGACAGGACACAACTGAAGCACAGTGACCGATGTGCCTGTATACATTTGTCCTCTGCATTTAACACACACACGGTAGTGAACACTCCATACAGTGAATATACTTGTCCGGTGCTCCAATCCATGGTGCCTTTGGAGCAATTGGGCTTTAGGTGCCTTCAGTAGGTGAGCGTCCTTGAGCAAGACATCTAAACCCCAACTGCTCCTCAGGCGCCATGGATAGTGACAGACAAGTGTGCTCACTGCCCCCTAGTGTGTGTGTGTGTGATCACAGGTTGCAAAAGTAAATATATAAAATGTAAAATTGAGATAAAATTAAACTACTACTTACAGCAAAATGCAGGAGTGGCTATAGGTGTATTTTGTTGTCACAGCTCTTCCGAATTGTTTAAACAGAGAGCTACATTACGGGCCTTACATTCCCACAGTGTGAGGGATCGTTAAATAGTGCAAAAGTGACAAATAATGTGTGTGGTCAAAGGCTGCATCACAGGGCTTACACTTACAGGGAGTGAGATTCCTTTTTTGTCCACTTGGAGGCAGTGGTGTCTCCCTCATGTCCAGCCTGTAGAACAGATTCAGCAGATTCAAACCATTTTAAATTTTCAAAGCAGCACTTCATTTTGGGTACTTTTATGCACACGTAACAATGATTTTATATCAAATTTATCTTATCTCCATTCGACGTCAAACAAAAACTAAGATGGTCTTTCAAGCCAACACTGATTAGTTTTTCTGCTGTGAACGTGGTTTGTTGGCACCTCCTATGGGTCAGATTCCACTAGCCAATGTGAACGTGCACAACGAGTGTGTAATGAGTGCACTTTCACTTTCAGAATGTAAACTATAGATTGCTTTGTTCTCTTCTGCTGTACCGATGTGAATTATGGACTCATAAACACACACAAACTTTGATTACATTCTCTCAGGCCTCAACAGCGTAATCAGTATACAGATTAGCACACACACAAGTCGTAAAAACAGGACGAGTCCACGTGGAAGCTCACAGAGGTGCAGCGGTGCGTGGTTAATGGCACTGGAGCTCCCCGTCAGGCTCTGAATCAATGTTCAACTTTCCCTGGAGTTATTAAGCGGTATTACCATTTCACCCACCTCATTAAAATGTTAATCATTCCCCTCATTATTTGGAATTGAAAATTTAGATTTCGTGAGGGGGGAAAAAATGTCCAACATAATTTTGTGTGCAAAAAAAGGGCTGCGGGGCTCCTGGCGTCCTCTTTAGGTGAGAGGAATTAGTCAGCCTCGGGTTCCTGCAGCACAGCAGTAAATCCGTGACTCCCTTAACTTTGAATAAGCAGGATAATGCACTCTTAAATCTGCCTTTATCTCGGGCCTTCTCCACCATTCTCAAGGCCCTCATGAAGATAACTACATCATTTACTCAGGGCAGATGGGTTACTAGCACAGCCAGGAAGGAACAGACTGCTGCTTGCGGCCGCAGTAAATAGGGCTTATTAACCATGTTAACAGGAAGGAAATGAAACGTGAGCTGTGTACTTTTTACAGTATAGTGCACTATTTTGGGATTCTGCCACATTGTGGTGGTGGACAAAATCAAAACGCAAATTTTGACTGTATTCTTACGTTATATACATTCACACACTATACACGGTGCATTGAAATGTTATTCTTACATTATACACTATATTCTTTGTTTATACATTAGTGTATTCTGTTATTATTCATTCTTACACCTTTACAGTCTATTACAGGACTTTAGCTTATAGATAATGTATTCTGTTGCTATATACTTGCATTATACACTGCATTTCATCATCCGCATTAAATATCAGCATCACTGACAAACCCATACTGGTAACAACTGGTATCTGGCTTAGTAATGTAAGAGCTTGTTCACTCTCCAGCAGAGATGCCAGCCTGTGGGTAGTGTATAATGTCTATCTGTGATTTCAAGTAGATGGAGACGACGCCCGTATGCTGCCACCTATGCCTGCTCCCTTGAGGATTCTCTCCTACACAGAGAGACATGAGCAAGCTAGGCCATAGTCCCTCCCTCCCCCAGCTGCCCTTTCCACTTGGCTGGGGCTCAAACAGGCATCTGCTGCCCTCATGGACGTGTGCCTGGTGGTTTTGCCCTCTCTGCCTGGCCCAGCACCCCTCCCCCCACACACACACATCCCATAGGCTGTCTCCTGCTGGGCCTGGAGGTGTGCCACTCTCTGCCTGCTCCTCTCTCTCTCTCTCTCTCTCTCTCTCTCTCTCTCTGGAGTCCTGTGCCTCAGCTCCCGGCCTGCCTGTGATCCTGCAGTCTGGATGATCATTAATGAAGCAGTTCGCTTGCTTGTTGTCCAGCTGATGCACCAGCCTGGATGTCTGCCTCCTGCTTCTGTCAGCCCAGTGTGGCCGGTCATGATATTAGCTCGGCTTCTGGTGCTGCTGTTTCCTGACTGCCCGTCCCCAGCGATTCCTTTTGTCTCGCCAGTTATTAGATCTGACCACCCACGGACGGCTGTGTTTGCGCACAAACAGCACAGGCCAACAGGACTCTTTTGTGTCCTACTATTAGACTCAGACATATGCTTGCTGTCATAATGTTCCTGTTCGTGCACAGTCAAAACGCATGGTTGTGCACAGTCTCGTGCATTAACACTCCTCAGTGGATCAGATGGTCGGGCTATGATGGTGTTCCTCCTGAGGGACTTATTTAATTGGTCGCAGGACTTGGCCATCTGTGTTTAGAGAGGCCTTTAGAATAAAAGAGTGGAAAGTGTGGCAAAGGGGTGAGTGGGGCGGAGGAGGCTTAAATGGGTGAGGGAGGGATGAGGAGAGGAAAGATTGAAAGTGAAAGGATAGAAAAGACAGTAGTGACTGGGAGGGAGTGGGTGCCTAAGCCTTCAGGGCCAAAGAGGGGAGGCTCATAAATTAGACACAATACACTGTATTTTTACATTATACACTGTTTTCCATGACTATACATTATGTATTTCAAGCATCCTTGGCTTTGTGAAAGGCACAACATATGTTGAACCTAATTATTATTATTATTATTATCATTATTATTATTATCATTATTATTATTGTTATTATTATTATTATCATTATCATCTCAGTGAGTCATCTACTACTTCAACGGACGTAGGGCATTACATTACCTTAGCCAAACCCAGGACAGGGCACTAATCCATCACTGGGTACACAGACACTATTTAGTACCCAGTTCACCTAACCTTTATGTTTCTGGACTGTGGGAGGAAACCCCTGCACACACGGGGAAACTCCACCCAGATGGGAACTCAAACCCAAGACCTCAGCGCTGAGAGATGAGCGTGTCAACCACCAAGCCCAACATTTTAACATATTGCAGTAAAAAATGTGTTAAATGACTTCCCATTTCCAGGGAGGCACATTTTTCTTAGCAGTGACTGTGGCCTGGTGGTTAGCGCTGCTCATAGGTTTGCTGGTTCAAATCCCTGACAGACTGAAGTTGCCTAGAGCAAGGCACCTAAACCCCATCTGCTCTCAGGTCATGGGTAGGGATGTGCTCTTAGTGTGAAGGTGTGTGCAAGCACATTGTGCACTTTGACTTAATGCAGGTATATATGTAGACATTGCACTAAAATTGATGGTAAATTGTGTCTTTATAATTGTTCCCTGCACAGCTTGGAAAATGTACAGCGATGGTGTCCAAATTTTGCATAATACAATGTCTCATTGTGTTTCTCAGCTTAATAAACACTCAAATAAACATTTGAAAACATGCCTCTTAGCTACTAAAGTCTTGCTCTAGCCAATCACGAAACACAAAAGAGTTTTGAATAGGATGCTGATACTGGGCATCATCTGCCAGCTCGAAATACAGACATGAGCCAAGCTTTTGGCTAGTAAACCCTGAGAAGTCCAAATATGTTCACTGTTGTCTGGCACGCAGCCGCTGTGTGTTCGCTTTGATCAGCGGCGTTGGCTGTTCTTTTCTCAAACGCTTTGTGTCACGCAAGGACAGTCATCCTTTTGTTTGTTCGCTGGGAAACGTATTGCTCTTGCCACCTCGTTTTAGAGGTGCGTAAATTGCAGTCAGTCGTGGGGAGCGAAAAAAAAAAATAACAGCCCCGTAGTTAAAAGTACTAAATCAAAACAAATTATAGGAAAGTGTATCAAAGAGCTGTCGGGCTGTTTTTACTTGTTCTCATGCTAATGTGGAAGCAGGCAGCGGTTCTCTGGGGCAGCGGCGCTGGCGGCGCTTGATTAGCTGTGAGGCAGTGAGCTGATTGCCTCTCTGCTGGGGGGGTGGAGGGTGTTTTGGTAGTAATCACTTTTCTGCGTGTTCCCCTGCTTTTACATATTTCTGCTGATCCAAGCACTCGGCAGCCGAGGCCTCACGGCGCAGCTCGCTGATGAGGCCCTCCAGGTCAGCCGAGCTACAGGCTTGGCTCCTGGAGAGATGGACAGATGGAGAGTGATGTTGACAGAGGAAGATGGGGAAGCTTCTGTAACCCTTCAACTGTGTGGAGCTGTTGTCTCAATAAGGCTCTCCATCGCCCACTCCTTGTCTGTCCGCTTCTTGTTCTTGCTTGTCTTCTTTTATCCGTCCTTGTCCGTACTTACTCTGCACGCTCTTTGTCTTTGTTGTGTCTGGCTCTGAGTGGGCGTGTCCAGGATTTAATGGACCTTGAAAGGAGTGACTGTGCGACTTATGGTAATGAGAAATCCGTTAACGATCTCGGACGCGTGTTAGATATTTAGGTCCATTTAGAGCACGCTATCTGCTCCAAACTCTTCAAATGACTCAGCGAGAATGGAAAGACTATTGATTTGTTTTGCTATATTGCGCCTCTTCCTTGTTTTTATATCCTCGACTTGCCAAACTTTGCTTTATCTATCACAGTGATTTGGGAAATAGAGGCGAGGCTAATGAGCTCATCCCTTTAATCGGATTACAGGCCTCTCGTACCCCCAACATCCCATTACACTTTCCCTCTAATGACTGCTTGATTATCCCGATGATAAAAACCTGGTAATGCCCCACTAATCCCAGCTCGGAGACCAGACGCAACCTAACCCAACCCAGCGGGCACACTGTGGTGATGTGAATGCTGAGTCCAGTAGCTCGTATTGCCATTAAGGGGTACCCTCGAGCCTGGAGTTGATTCTCAGGTAGGACTCCAGTGTGCTGTGACTGTGTTTTAGAGAAAGGTGAAAGTGACACATTGACCAATGTGCGTGCAGTGGTGAATCACATGCATAATGATCAGTACATGCTCACTGGGGTGACAGAACGGTCTTGTGACCAGAAGGTTGCTGGTTCGATGCCCTTGAGGCACCTAAGCCCCAACTGCGCACCTTCTTCAGGCACGTTTGCCAACACCTGTGTTTCACTGCACTAATGGCTTAAAGGCAGAGTTCAGGTCCCTCAAATTGGCCAATGATTCTGCACTTTCACTTTCACATTGACCTTCATATTTAAACCATCCATGCTCACACACTAGTAAACACACACTAAAGGCAGTAAGCACACTTACACCCCTATCCAACAGCATCCGGGACGCAGTTTGGGGTTAGGTGCCTTAAAGGGAATTTGTTCAGTTTAGGGATTCAAACTGATAACCTTCTGGTCATAAGGTTGGTTCTTTAACCACAAGGTTGCTTGTTTTTCCACCCTGTGTGCTCCAGTAAGGCTCTTGTCCACTGTCCACATTGGTGTGTTTCACCTCACAAATGGGTTAAATGCGAAGGTAAAATTCCTCAAATTGGTCAGTGATTGTGCACTTTCACTTAGAAAAATTTGACCTCCACATTTAAACCATCCATGAACATACTCTAGTGAACACACACTAGGGTGGTGGGCAGCCCCAATCTATAGCACCCGGGGAGCAGCTGGGGGTTAGGTGCCTTACTCAAAGGTCAGTTCAGGGATTCAAACCAACAACCTTCCGGTCACAAGGTTGGTTCCTTAACCACAGGGTCGTGTTTCCATCCTGTGTGCACCAGTAAGTCTCTTCCTCCACTGTGAGCTGGGAGGCTCTTCCATCGTTCAAGTCCTCGTGAAGGGCTCTTTGATATGTCTTTGCGCAGACTAGCTTAGCATCAACACGTTTTCAACGGGTTCCAACAAGGTCTGCCCGTCACCCACCACTCCTGCACTAAAACGCCCTCAAAGCGCATTCTTCTGTCCTTTTAAATCTCTTTTCTCTCCGTATCACTCTCCTCCAGTGTCTCCATCGCTGCCTGTGAATAAACAACGTCATTATAAATCTGGTCCTCGCACGCTGCTCCGATGGCAGCGCCTTAAATCGTTCTTTGTTGAGTGCTCAGCCTTTGGCCTCCTTCTCTCCTTCTCAGATAATGTCTGTTTCATGTAAATGTTTCTCTCCGTCTCTCTCAGTCAGCATCACTTTGCGTGAATTTTATGTCTGGTTTCATATTACCAGCAGTTAAAGCCTCATCATTCACCACCTACTATAACCTACTTTCTGTCTCATCTCCTCCTCCCCTCCCACCTTCTCTCGAGTGTTTCGAGCAATTTCGACATTTCAAATGGCTTTGTGTCACATTTGGTTACATAATCAGCTCAGAAATGTGTGCTTTTATTCCAAAAAAGCAGATGATTTAGGTGCCTCTGGAGTCTTTTCACAGCCACAAAGACTATTATTCTCTGACTCCTGTGAATCTGTCTTTGATGGACAAACCGTAGATGGACTGAGCAGCTTTTTAGGCCCAAATTGCCTGAAGAATCCAAGCTGAGACCATCGTTGTGCCCCCCTCACAATGTCAAACAAAACAACTCTTTGTCCAAACTGCTGCCAGCGCCCAGCCTCAATCATGTCTTCAGCTTTTGAAGTGTCTGAGTCAATAATGAGCATCACATATGTCAGGGTCATTTAGCTGCTGATGAAATCGTACTGAATGGACCGCTTGTGAAGGTTTGCTGTATGTCATTACGATCAAGTGCCGTTTGAAAGCGTGAGTGCGCTCAAAACAGCTGCTTTGCGGTCGATGCTGAAAGCTGGGAAGTCCCCGTGGTGAGCTACTGTCTGAACCCACTGTGTCCAAAAGTTTGTGGACAACTCTTATATTGCTACTTTAAGTTGCACAAATGAACACACATCTTGTCTGGTCCCTGTACTGCCTCACTGGAGCTGATTGGCACCATGCCTAATGCCAGGCATGGGCTAGAGGGGTATAGAAACCCCCCAGCATTAAACTGTGGAGCTCTGCTGCATCCAGTACTTTCAGGATGAGGTGATCATCCAGCATCCTGATGTTATTGTGACTGAATGCAATCAAATCCTCACAACAATGCTGCGTGTTGAGTAGAAAGCTAACAAAAGCTGGATAATTTGGGTGTTCCAGGACTCTTGTGTGCTGTGGTGCACTGTGACAGTGGCTGTAGTGTAGTGAGGTCACAGATGCTGTGAACCACTCTTTCTCTCTGTCTCTCTCTGTCTCTCTCTGTCTCTCTCTCTCTCTCTCTCTGTCTCTCTGTCTCTCTGTCTCTCTCTCTCTCTGTCTCTCTCTCTGTCTCTCTCT
>BRDA01088921.1:0-13636 GCA_036984385.1 Crenuchus spilurus
ATATTGACATTTGCCATCTCCACATCATTGCATTCAATTTTTATTCACAATTTGTATAGCGTCCCAACTTTTTTGGAATCCGGTTTGTAGTCTGTGTGCAGCTTATATATCAGTATAAGTTTATTCTTCCCTTAAAATAACTCTGTATACAGTCATTAATGTCCAAACTACTGGCAACAAAAGTGAGAACACCCCTTAGTGAAAGTTCCTGAAGTGTTAAATTTTGTGTGGCCACCATTATTTTCCAGAACTGCCTTAACTCTCCTGGGCATGGAGTTTACCAGAGCTTCTCAGGTTGCTACTGGAATGCTTTTCCACTCCTCCATGACGACATCACGGAGCTGGCGGATATTCGAGACTTTGTGCTCCTCCACCTTCTGCTTGAGGATGCCCCAAAGATGCTCTATTGGGTTTAGGTCTGAAGACATGCTTGGTCAGTCCATCACCTTTACCCTCAGCCTCTTCAATAAAGCAGTGGTCATCTTAGAGGTGTGTTTGGGGTCATTATCGTGCTAGAACACTGTCCTGCGACCCAGTTTCTGGAGGGAGGGGATCATGCTCTGCTTCATTATTTCACAGTACATATTGGAGTTCATGTGTCCCTCAATGAAATGTAACTCTCCAACACCTGCTGCAATCATGCAGCCCCAGACCATGGCATTCCCACCACCATGCTTGACTGTAGGCATGACACTTATCTTTGTACTCCTCACGTGATTGCCATCACACATGCTTGAGACCATCTGAACCAAACAAATTAATCTTGGTCTCATCAGACCATAGGACATGGTTCCAGTAATCCATGTCCTTTGTTGACATGTCTTCAGCAAACTGTTTGTGTTCAGACTTCAGAAGAGGCTTCCTTCTGGGGTGACAGCCATGCAGACCAGTTTGATGTAGTGTGTGACGTATAGTCTGAGCACTGACAGGCTGAACCCCCACCTCTTCAATCTCTGTAGCAATGCTGACAGCACTCCTGCGTCTATCTTTCAAAGACAGCATTTGGATGTGACACTGAGCACGTGCACTGTTTCTTTGGATGACCAATGCAAGGTCTGTTCTGAATGGACCCTACTCTTTTAAAACGCTGGATGATCTTGGCCACTGTGCTGCAGCTCAGTTTCAGGGTGTTGGCAATCTTCATGTAGCCTTGGCCATCTTCATGTAGCGCAACAATTTGTCTTTTAAGATCCTCAGAGAGTTCTTTGCCATGAGGTGCCATGTTGGAACTTTCAGTAACCAGTATAAGAGAGTGTGAGAGCTGTACTACAAAACTGAACACACCTGCTCCCTATGCACACCTGAGACCTAGTAACACTAACGAGTCACATGACATTTTGGAGGGAAAATGACAAGCAGTGCTCAATTTGGACACTTAGGGGTGCAGTCTCTTAGGGGTGTACTCACTTTTGTTGCTGGTGGTTTAGACAATAATTGCTGTATATTGGGTTATTTTGAGGGAAGAATATACTGTATTTACACTGTTATATAAGGTTCACACAGACTACTTTTCATTTTGTCAAAGTGTCATTTTGTCAGTGGTTTCCCATGAAAATATATACTTAAATATCTGCAGAAATGTGAGGAGAGTACTCTTTTGTGATACACTGTAAGAGCATAACAATGCATTGCAATAAGAGATGTTAACTAGTGCTTGCTTAAGTGCTCCACAAAAAGATGGGTCTTCTGTCTGAATACTATGAGGGATTCTGCTGTTCAAACAACCAGTGGGAGTTTGTTCCACCACTTCAGTGCAAGGACAGAGAAGAGTCTTGGTGCTAGTTTTCCACGTGTCTTGAAGGATGGTGGGTCAAACCGTACTGGAAGCTCTAAGGGTTCAATGTGCAACTCAACACTTGACCATTGCCATTAGGTAAAGGGGGGCTGGTCAATTTCTTGCTTTGTAGGCAAGCATCATTATGAATCTGATCCAAGCAGCTACAGGAAGTTAATGAAGTGAATGCAGTCAGAAAGTGATGTGAGAGAACTTTGGTTGCTTGAAGACCAGTTGAGCAGCTGCATTCTGGATAAACTGCAGGGACCTGATGGCACTCACAGGAAGACCAACCAGGAATGAGTTGCAGTAGTCAAGTCTTGAGATGACGAGACACTGGACAAACACCCGGGAGACATCCTGGGTTAGAAAAGGTTGGATGCATCAAATGTTGAAGAGGAGGAACCTGCACGATCGCATCAAGTTTACGATGTAAGTAGAAAATGATAACTGGTCATCTAGAATCACACCAAGGCTTCTTGCTTCTTGAGATGGTACAATGATGGAATTCTCAAACAGGACATGAAGTTCAAGATGCAATCCAGTGGTTCCAGGAATGAATAGAAGCTGTGTCTGCTGTGTCAGGGCCACCACGTCAGTGTCACTGAGAATGATCCCCTTGCATTGTGGTGGTCCTGACCACTGAAGAACAGGGTGAAAGGAAGCTAATATAAACATAAGTAGATTCCAACACCCTAAAACCCCAGTAAAGCCCACATCATTAAGTTCCTCATAACTGCATGAGGTGTGGAGCTGTTACTCAGTTTGTTGTAACAATATGGTTGGGGCCAACTACTGTTTTTCATGGAGAGTCATCTGGACACAGAGGTCATCAGTGATACTTATTAACCCAACTGCCTTACTGACTGTCCTTGACCAACTGAGAAGGTTAAAAGAAACATATTGCCACTTTAAATTCTGACACAGTCACTCCCTGCATTGACAAGGTGACCAAGTGGTTCAGGCGATGACCTACTAAGCCTTGGTGCTTTGTATGCTTTGGTTCAAATCCCATATTTGTTCAGGTGGTGCACCAGGAGCAGCCATAGCCTGGTGGTTAGAGACCTGGTCTTGCGTCTGGTCCAACATGACTGAAGTGCCCTTGAGCAAGGCACCAAACCACCAACTGCTCTCTGGGTGCTGTGGACAAATATGTATGTCTCACTGCACATTTAAATGCAAAGGTCAAACTCCTGCAATGTCAAAATTGTAGAAAATTTACAATTATATTGTATTATAATATTTTTATTGCTTGTGTCACATTATTAAATTGACTGTCATTTCCCAAAACCTGATAGTTCACAAACACTGTGGTCAGAAGCTTAGTTCAGGGAGATTACATCATCAATGAATGTCAAGTACTTTGAACATGTAGTCCTTAATTTACTTCTTAATGTATTTCAGTTTATGAATATTTCTCAAATAATATTACTTTGCACCAAACTATACACTGTCAATATATATGTTTCTTTTAAGTGTTGTTTCTTATAATATTATTTTTAATATTTGTGTATTCTCTATGTTATAATGCATGAAGCATAATTTTTGAATAGGTAAATGCAGAATAGAATATACGAGTGCACCTTAAATAATGAATATGGTGGAAAACGTTTGTTTTCACAATTTAATTTATAGATTTTATATTCATTACACATAAAGTGACATATTTCAGGCCTTTTCTTGTATTAATGTTGCTTGGAATGGCTGATGCACATAAAAATAAAAAAATCCAGAATCTGAATATGAAAATATCACAATTTTTTTAGATGCACTAGTATTCTATACTCTTAACAGTACTGATTGAGTTTTTCAGATGTATCATGAGCAGATAAATTCAAAATCAAATATGTAACACTGCATATAATGCTCCAATGTGGTTCAGGAAATGTGTCAAAGTACAGTTAGTGATTTTTATTAATTCTGCCAAATGTTATTAAATGTTCTGTGGCTCTGCATAGAATTTTAGCACATAAAACAAATAGCAAATAAGTTCAATTTAAATTTACTATAACGGCCCCACTTTAACAGGGAAAAGTTAAGTAGTTAATTAGTTAGCTTTAAACTAATTAGCTGTACATTGGTGTTACTTATTAATACACCTGGACATCGGTGCTACTTATTAACTTGGACAATTTTAAATGAATTCAACATCATCATGCCAACTGTGTGTTCAATGCAAGCATATTACCTCAACTTGCAGGTTTGACTATTGGGAAATAGTTCAGAAATGTTCAGAAATATTTGCACATTATTGACAGAGATTACTTTGATCAGAATAATCAGAAGAATTCAGTGAATGGATGATGGACAATGGCTTTATGAATTACTCGTACATCAACAGGGAACTTGTTCTGTTGATTTATTTTTTTTCATTTCTAAAAATTCAGAGAAACACTTTGAGTCATGTATTTCATCAGAAAAGTATCAATATCATACTCAGTATGCAAGAAAAAAAACAAACCAAAAATGATTATCAATCAATGCAAAAAAAGAGAAACTACATGAAGATAATTACTGTGGTAAAGTAATCTGCAGTACAGAAGAGTGTCCAGCAGAGAGCAGTATGGATTCATTTCCAGTCTCCGTAAAGCAGTTTATTGGGTAGGTAGACACGGGTAAGGAAATGAGGTGCTACAGATGCAAGACATTGAATCTCAGCTTTTTGCTTCCATTTTAACATGATGTCCATCTGAGATAAACAAGCACACATGCATACAGATACAGTATATGAGGCTTTATGTCTAGACACCTTCCCAGCAAACTGTACTTTATAAATGAAATATCCTGACAGGTACATAAAAATTGACCTAAAACAAACTTTCTTGTCTCACATGTCTTAAAAGTAGATAAAGAGAACCTAATCAAACAATGAGATAAAAAGATTAGATTTGGTCATTTATGTATTAAGAAAAAGTATCTTAATATTACACGAGATCTAGCATGTAACAGTTCATAAAGTCACAAAGGAGCCCAAGGAATCTTCATGAGTCCATCAGGAGAACACTGAACAACAACTTTGTGAAAGGCAGGGTTACAAGGAGTTGCTACTCTCCAAAAAGAACATTTGGGCCTGTTTTACTGCATCTGGTCCAGGATGGCTTGCAATCATTAATGGAACAATGACATTTAAATTCTATCAGCAAATTCTAAAGGAAAATGTCAGGACATTTGTGAGCTGAATTTCTAAAGAATGTAGGCCATACAATAGGACAATGACCCTAAGCACACAAGTCATTATACCAAAGAATGGTTAAAGAAGAATAAAGTTTTTGTTTTGGAATGGCCAAGTCAAAGTCCTGACCTTTTAAACCAATAGAAATGTTGTAGAAGGACCTAAAGCTCATGTTCATGGAAGTTGAAGTGCAGGGCAGCCATAGTCTGGTGGTTAGGGATCTGGTCTTGTGACCGGAAGGTTGCCTGTTCCTAGCCACCAATTGCATGGATAGGGCTGCCCACTGCTTCGGGAACATGTGTTCATTCCAGCCCAGTGTGTTCATAAGTGTGTGTTTCATTGCATGGATGGGTTAAATGCAGAGGTCAAATTCCATTGTGTTCAATTATATTTGCAAAGTTGAATCTAAACTAATCTAAATTACAATAAATGTTTAGTTATTGGTGTTGTGTAGCTACTGCTGTACAAGGGAGTTACACTAGATACTTAAAGCAAAGGTTCACATACGTTTGCCACTCACATATGTAAAACTAAGTCATTTTCCTCAATAAACAAATGACCAAGTCTAAGATTATGTCTTATTTGTTAGATTTGGTTCTCTTTATCTACAAACCAGATTCCAAAAAAGTTGGGACACTAAACAAATAGTGAATTAAAACTGAATGCAATGATGTGGAGATGGCAAATGTCAATATTTTATTCGTAATAGAACATAGATGACAGATCAAAAGTTTAATCTGAGTAAATGTAACATTTTAAAGGAGAAATATGTTGATTCAAAATTTCACAGTGTCAACAAATCCCAAAAAAGTTGGGACAAGTAGCAATAAGGGGCTGGAAAAAGTAATCCACCGTGCCATCTGCCGTTGCCAACTGAAACGCTACAGTGCAAAGAGGAAGCCATTTCTAAGGAAGCTCCACAAGCTCAGACGTTTGCACTGGGCCAGGGGTCTTTTAAAATGGAGTGTGGCAAAATGGAAGACTGTTCTGTGGTCAGATGAGTCACGATTTGAAGTTCTTTATGGAACATTGGGACGCCATGTCATCCAGACCAGAGAGGACAAGGATAACCCAAGTTATCATCAACGCTCCGTTCAGAAGCCTGCATCACTGGTGGTATGGGGTTGCATGAGTGCTTGTGGTATGGGCAGCTTGCATGTCTGGAAAGGCACCATTAATGCAGAGAACTATGTTCAGGTTCTAGAACAACATATGCTCCCATCTAGACGTCATCTCTTTCAGGGAAGAACCTGCATTTTTCAACAAGATAGTGCCAGACCACATTCTGCAGCAATCACAACATCATGGCTACGTAGGAGAAGGATCCGGGTACTGAAATGGCCAGCCTGCAGAACATTTGGCGCATCATAAAGAGGAAGGTGCAACGAAGAAGGCCCAAGACGATTGAACAGTTAGAGGCCTGTATTAGACATGAATGGAAGAGCATTCCTATTTCTAAACTTGAGAAACTGGTCTCCTCTGTCCCCAGACATCTATTGAGTGTTGTAAGAAGAAGGGGGGATGCCACACAGTGGCATTTCTGGGATTTGTTGATGCCATGAAATTTTGAAACAACATATTTTTCCCTTAAAATGATACATTCTCCTAATTTAAACTTTTGATCTGTGATTTGTGTTCTATTCTGAATACAATATTGGATGTTGGCACCTCCACATCATTGCATTCAGTTTTTATTCACAATTTGTTTAGTGTCCCAACTTTTTTGTAATCCGGTTTGTACTTTTCTGTGACAATCTGAAGAAGTTTAAGATCCAATTTATGCAGAAACAGAACATTTAAAAGGGTTCAGTAATAATCAGAATTAACAGAGATTTCAAGATTAAGAAGAAACATCCCCTTGTCAATATTAAACACATCAATATTTAGTTAAGCTATAAATAACTTGTAAAGGATTTTTTAAATTTTCTAAGAACCACTCACTGTATTTACCTCTCTTTGCCATGCAGGCTCACAAGAGATGTAAGGTCTTTTTCTCAGACTAATCAGCTTGTTCTCATCTCTATGTGTGAATGGAATCAGAGCATCCTGTGGTACACCAAGTCTGGACCATACACACACAGTCATGCATAATTTCAAACTGGTGAACTGTCATATATTTCATATTCATTACATGTAAAGTGACATATTTCAAACTTGTTTTTCTTTTGCTCAGTTTGGGGTTTACACTGGTATGAAAAGGTTTGGGCACCCCTGATACTTTTCATAAATTTCCTTTGTAAATCTTTGGTTGTTCAGCAACATGAGAGCCTCAAAACAATTCTCAAATGACCTGAAAACAAAAATTGTTCAACATCATGGGAAAAGGGGAAAGATACAAAAAGCTATCTCAGAAATTTCAGCTCAGTTTCCACTGTGAGAAACATAGTGAGGAAATGGAAGACAACAGGCACAGTTTTAATTAAGGCCCAAAGTGAAAAAAAAATTGAAGGGTAGTGAGAACAGTCATAGACAACCCACAGACAAGACCTACAACATCATCTTGCTGCAGATACTATCACTGTGCATCATTCAACCATTTAGCGCACTTTGCACAAGGAGAGGCTGCACACATGCCACAAACGGAGTCACTTGAGGTATGCTAAGGCACATTTGGACAAGCCAACTTCATTTTGGAATAAGGTGCTGTGGACTGATGAAACTAAAATTGAGTTATTTGGACATAACAAGGGGTGGTATGCATGCTGGAAAAAGAACACAGCATTCCAAGACAAATCCTTGCTATCCGGTAACTTTTTCATACCACTGTAGTTAATGAATCAGTTTTTGGTGGACGTTTCCTCCTAAATTATTATTCAAACAATATAAAACCTGTGTATCTCTCGGTCTACAACTGCCACATTCGTAATATAAAGCCACTCCTGAACCAGAGGCAACATTACACACTACTCACAAAAAGCTATGGATATTTGGTTTTCACATGAAATTTCAGAATGGGCATAAAATTGGTTCTTTGTCTCTTTCCTTTACAGGTGAATATAATGTAACCTTCTTTAAACTTTTGAATGCACATGTCCAACTGTTCAATGTTTCAGTACTTTTCCACAACCTGCTGTTATCTAATAAGGAGCTTAATTCACAAAATTCTTAACAGGTGTTTGATCCATTAATCGACCAATACATTTCCTGGTTTAATTAGAATTGGTATTTAAACAGTCCTCCTCATCATGCTGTTCACATTTTTTACATCATGACGCCAAGACGACACCTAACAATTGATCAACAGTACCTCGCCATTGTGAGGCTTCTAACAGGATGTTCTCAGACAGAAGTGGCCACTGAGCTTAGAGTGTCATCAGCAGGTTGCAAAAGAGATACAGAGAGACTGGAAGAGTCACAGAAAGGCATATAAGTGGACGTCCCTTTGGCCACATCCCACACTGATGACCACGTCATTGTGAACAATGCCCTGCAGAACCGGATGATGAATGCCACACAAATCCAGGCATATTTAACCCTCTGGAGTGGGTTACAAAGGTTTTTTGTTACACAGGTTTTTTGTTCAGCGCAAACTCAAGAACAACAGTGGCAAAACAGTAAGAATGTCATAAATCTATATTAAATGTGCTGAAAGTTTTTTTCAGATGTTCTGATATATAGTGGAAAAAAACACATTCTAAACATTTCTAGCTAATGCCTAGTTCACATTACACAATTTTAACCTAGTTTTCATGTCACCAACCAGTTTTTCATGGATCTCTCTGCTTGGAGGTGAGCGGAGATGACTCGGGGCTTGCTCCTTTGTGTAGCGTGAACTCCTGAAAGACACTCACCAAGCCATCAGTCGCAGATGCCCAGGAGATATTTGACAGGTTGAATGTCTGATCCAGCAGTAATTATGTAGAACCAATGGGATCATGTAGAAAGAGATCCACATGTCAGCTGATGCAATCTCTCTGTTACTGTTATTGTGACTGCACTGGAGATATAATGTGATTGATTATATCTATTATATCTATTATGATCAGTGTAGTGGACAGATTAAATAAAGCTGGCGACAGTATGTATGTAATATTGTTAACAGTTTAATAATGTGTGCTCTCACTATGCTGATATTGGTGTACGTCTCTTATTTTAAGTGAAAAAATATGAAAATAAAATAGGCAGTTCCTGTTTGAAGGGAACCGATGCTGTGCGTGTATCTTTTTCCTTCCGTAAATAAACACATTTACCAGGTTCTATTTTGTTCTAAAAATGGCAGCAGCAACAAATATAACTGCAACTGTACTGCTGGCTCATAGCCTGTGTGCTGTATACCAACTCATAGCCAGTGCACTGTATTTCAAACTCAGAGCCAGCGCAGCAGCTTTTCTGATCTGTTCTCATGACAAAATGCATTTCTGGAGAGCAGCCAGGAGTCTGCGATGAAAAATTGTGTAGTTAGTGACTGCGTCACCAACCAGTTATGTAGTGTGAAAGCAACAACAACTGAAAGGCCCAACAACCGACAACTCCAAAAAGTTGTGTAGTGTGAACAAGGCATAAGACTTTTGAGCTCTGAACTGAATAAACAGAGGTGTTTGCTTCACAGTAGCCATTACAGTATTAAGAAATTATATGTGTCGTTTTATTCCTAAAGCTTAACATATGTGAGTTGACACTGTTTTCACTTAGCCACTAAACCTACACTGAATATTTATGAGATAGGTGTGAAACTGTCAGGATTCAGCCCTTGTCCTTTGTCTCCCTCTTGTTGTCCTGTCAAGTACAGTATTACATTACCCTTGTTTGGATTTCCTGTGTTGTCATGTGTCATTCTGATTATTGCGTTCAGGTGTTCCTTGTTCCATGTACTTAGTTTGTGCCTTTTTATACGCCGTCTTGTCCCTTGTGCCTTGGAGGTCATTCTGTTGATTTTGTCAATCTGTCAGTGCCAATGTCAGTTTTGTCAACTCTATCTTGATCGTGGTTTCAGTCAAAGTACTCGTAGTTTTCTGTTGTGTCCTCAGCCTTAGCCCTTCATAGAGCCGTGTTTTCAGCCCTCATGCTGCTTTGTTTTCTGTTGTATCTGTTTTTCAATAAAACCCCCTGTTTGTTTGCATCTCCGACTATGTGTTCAACCTTAACAGCCTGCCGCCTCACAGAAACACTCAGAGACAGGTCTACTGTTCCGCCTCCCCTCAGGTGAGAGGCCTTTGTTTGGTAAAAATTCCACATATTCCACAGCCGGTAATCCAAAAAATGGAATGTCTGGAATTACCATATCTTTATCTTTTATATGAATGACAGTGCGCATCTTTTTGTGGGAAAATATGTACAGCTTGTCTGACTCACTCTCACAGATGTGCCTCTGCTTATTTATGCGCTCTCACAAGAATCTAAAAATATATTTTGATTCAAGCTATATATATATATATATATATATATATATATATATATATATATATATATATATATATATATATATATATATTTGAAAAGTACACCCTTTAAGGTTTCCAGAGTAAGTGTTCCATAAGTGTTTTTGCAGAATTTTGGTTTTGTTCCTACAGGTGGGTCTGCCAACTCCAAAGGGTTAACGGAGGCGAGAGGCACCCAAGTGTCACGTCAGACCATTCAAAACAGTTTACATCAGTGTGGTTTGTGTGCTAGATGACCTGCAAGGGTACCTGACCACACCACCAGGCTCAGGCGTCATCGTGTTGCATGGGCCAGTGAACTTTTACACTGGACGAGGGACCAGTGCACCTCAGTGCTTTTCACAGATGAGAATTGATTCACACTGAGATGAAATTATGGCTGCCAACAAGGTTGAACATATGAAAAACAGCACTGTGCATCAGCCACTGTTGTCATCAGACTGTCCTTTTGAGGTGTTGTTGTTAGTGTGTTTAGTTAATACAGAACTGCCCTACACTTTGTGAATGGTACAGTGACAAGCCCATACAACTTGAATAACATCATTAGTCCATGCATGAACAACACGGGCCTAATTTCATCTTCATGGATGACAATGTTCCAGATCAATGAGGTTGAATCATTAGAGAATGGTGGAGACTGGGGTACCTCAAATGGAATGGCCTGCACTTTCTCCAGACCTGATTCCCATAGAAAACCTATTTGATCAGCTGAGTCGTTGTGTAGAGGCTTGTAATTCTGTATGCCAGAACATCAATGATGTGAGGGCCACCCTTCAAGAAGAGTGGGATTCCATGCTTCAGCAGACAATAAGTTGACTTGTGAACAGCATGAGACATCATTGGCAAGCTGTAATTGATACTCAAGGGCACATGACACGTTATTGAGACACTGACATTTTGTTGGGGTATACCCACTACTGTTGTTGGCTTTTGTTTCAATAAATTGATTGAGATGAGCAAATCACCATTTCATGCTTCTACTTTCATGATATAATATCACTGTAGCATGAACTTTTACGTTTTCTATCATTTCACTTGAAAGCCAAATATTCCTAACTTCTTGTAAGTAGTGTATGTTAAACAGCAATTGTATGTCTTGCTACTGTAACAATTTCCTTAAGGATCAATAAGGTTTTATCTAACAGTGTGCACTTGAAGGCAAAAGGCAAACTGATGTGCCAGATGTAACTAAAACACTGAACACTAAGGCTCAAATATATGTTACCAGGTTACAGCATAAAGACAGAGGATCACTGCAAATTATATGTAATAATGAACATATTCTTGCAATCTGTATTTTTTATGATTTCTAAATTGTGGGATATGTGTCATTGTACCTGGCAACCCAACCCAGAGGCAGAGGTCAGCATGTACAAATGACCCTGCCAAACCTGCATCACATTTTCCTCATGTGATGCCTGAAACATAAGTCTTGGAAGGCCATGAAAGCAAAAAAGTAAACATAAGAAGAAGAAAATATAAATAAAACAGAACAAAAGTGAAGCTTGTGAAGAGTGAAGAGATTGCTTTTAAAAACCTTTCAATGTCTGAAGGAAGCAGGCCTAGCCACAGGATGGAGGGGACCGTCAGACTAGGGGCCTCAAAGGCCATTGACTAGGAACAGAAATAAATTAAATTTTTGTGCTATATAGTATATCAGTCATGCATTTACACAGGAAACAGCAACTGAGATGTGCAATACACTTACAGAAGTACCCTGTACAAAATGTTTAATTTGCTAATTGTTTATAGTTCATTTGATTTTGAAGACATTAACACCAAGGAACAGGAAATAGAATGCCACTGGTGAAAATAATTCATTTACCCTTTACCCAAGACCTTTAATATGTAAAAAAAAATGTCTTTAGTATGGCTCACTCTTTCTGTAAAAAATGTGATTATGAAGAAGAAATGGTGCACCTTGAGTTTGTCAGCATTCAGAAAACACAATGTGACCCTACCAAATTACACTGAACCAAAACAAATACAACACTTTTGTTTTTGCTGCCATTTAATTTAGATTTAGTATCCCTCAAAACTTGCAACAGCTGTGGCATTGTGGCATGTGATAAACTACATTTTAGAGTGGCCTTTTATTGTGGCCAGCCTAAGGCACACCTGTGCAATAATCATGCCATCTAATCAGCATCTTTATATGCCATTTGAGAGGTGGGTGGATTACCTCAACAAAGGAGAAGTGCTCACCAACATAGATTTAGACAAATTTGTGAGCAATACCTGAAAGAAAACGGCCATTTGTACATATAGAAAAAGTCTTATATCTTTGAGTTCAGCTCATGAAAAATGAGCAAAAACAAAAGTATTGCATTTACATATTTGTTTAGTATATAACATTCGCCAATGCATTAAGGTGCATTATGACAAATGTCTTCATCTTCAGCCACTAATGATTCTTAAAGCCATGCTGCCATCCCATGCTGCCATGCTTGTGTGGGGAGATGACAAATTGAAGACAGCTGTCAGTACTGTGTATAAATATGTGACGTGTTCATCTATAGTAACATATACAGATATCTAATACAGTGTCAAAAATCTATTTGAGATTACACATCTCAGTGTACTTTGAGTCAAGTGTAAATTTATTTTCATCATGCAGGTTCCACAATGCTAGCTGGTGGGATAAGTCTTCTAATTAACCCCCTGGAGTCTGAGGGGTTTTCAGACACTCTTGATGTCTGACATGCTTTGACTATTTTACAAATTACACACATCTAAACTTCTTTTTTTTTCCAGAAGTGTTACACAGGCTTTTGTTCAGCACTAACTCAGCAACAACAGTGGCAAAAGAGTAAGAGTAAGATTATAGGTGACATTAAAGATGGAAAAAGTTCTGAAATTATGGATTTGATTCTTGGTTTGATTTTTTAAATCACAAAACATGGCATTTTAACAGGGGTGCCCACTGTGCATGGGGGTGATTACACAGATTACACACTTTTGAGGATCACTCTGTAACATGGCTCTTTAAGGGGATCACTTCAGTAATATCGCATCCAAAAAAATAACAATAAATTGAATGTACTTCCTTCTGAAAGGTACTAAATATCCTTAAATTACGGTGGCCCTGAAGTGCAAACCACAACAACATTAACAAAGCGCTATTACAAATTACAAAAACGCAAAAACATTAACGAAGCGCTATTACAAATCACAAAATGCAAAAACATTAACGAAGCGCTATTACAAATCACAAAACGCAAAAACATTAACGAAGCGCTATTACAAATCACAAAACGCAAAAACATTAACGAAGCGCTATTACAAATCACAAAACGCAAAAACATTAACAAA
>BRDA01088922.1:0-17626 GCA_036984385.1 Crenuchus spilurus
ACTTATGCAAGTGTGTGCAGAGTCAGACGCACACAGGATGTTGCTCACTTCACTAACTTTGTCAGTCATCTTGCAAGAATACACCATGGCGTGCACAAACCAATACTGCTGCAAAACCTATTCACCGGACCGTCAGTTGTATGGCGTAATAACAGGCTCAGCTTAAGCATAAACATAAGTTTTAAATATCATAATGTAAATCTGTAAATGAAACTGTAAAATCATGAAAAACATAATCAACAAAAAATAGAGGTTGTAAAATGTAATACATTTTTGCTTCATTTTTTATTTTCACTTCACAAGTTACGGTTACAATACATTTATTTTTGACCCTTTTTTGATGAGGATGGAGCTCAATGCTCATTGGCTAGTGGGACAGGATATTACGACCTAACTTCAACTGAAAACAAACCCAACAAAATGAGAGCGTGTCACTACCCGATCCATTCACACTGCCTGATTTGTACTGTGCATGCGTATAAGCACATCATTTCTGGATAAAGTTTCATGAATTGCATTAAATCAGTCATTTTTGGTGAAGGATGAGAACTTTTGCACTTTGCAGGACTTACATAGACGTGGGGAGCAGATCTGCTTATGGTTTTAACACCACATATGCTCAAAACATCTGTGTTACTATAAGTGTTTTTATGCCTATGACTGTGGTGTACACAAGGAGTTAAAAGCCAGTGAACAACTGAGTATGAAAAGCATTGGCGTGGACTTACTAGTATTAGATAACTTATTGGAATGGGATCTGAACATATAAATCTAGAGTAGAGAAAAGGGGATATTTTAAATGCAAAGAAAAGCAATAAGGGAGGTATGTTCTTCTTACATTATATTTACTACTACTAATAATAATAAAAATAATAATGCTAACAATAATATCTATGATTGGATGCTCTAGAATTTAGGCTGGTGGTTGTATAGAGAGGGCACTTTATGTCAGACATTGGGGTGGACCTGGCAACCCTGCTGCTTCTTAACGCAAATCTGCTCCCCATGTCTATGTAAGTCCACCCTTTAGTAAGTAATCCTGCAAAGTGTGAAAAACACAAATAATTTCTTTTAAACAAACAATTAAACATAAATGTAATAAAACAATAAATTGCAAAAGTTCTCATCCTTCACCAAAAACGACTCTGATTTAATGCAATTCATAAAAAACTTTGGGGTTTGTTTTCGGCTGAAGTGATCTGTGAATGGTAAACGTAGCTTGTGAAGTGAAAAATAAAAATGAGAAGCGAAAGTGTAAGTATTACATTTACAACCAGTATTTTTAGTTTATGATTATGTTGTTAATTTATGACTTTACAGTTTCATTTACAGATTTACATTTACGTTTACGATACCTGTTTTACGTTTATGCTTAATTAAGCTGAGCCTGTTTTGACACCATACAGTTGTGCTCTCTCTGTATCTAGCAGGCTAGCTGCAGTAGTGATGTGTTGTTCGTAAAAGAGCCGGCTCTGAGAGCCGATGCTTGGTAGTGAATCAAAAGAGCAGACTCCCATTGAACGAGAGCCGGCTCCCAATTTCTCATTAGCTCTGCTAACAAACCTGAGAAAAGGGGCAGAACAGACAGAAAGAATCATGTCAGCCCATCCAAACTGAGGCGTCTGATTTTCTTGAATGCCAATCTGCACTAAAGGTTTATGAAGTGTTTCAACATTAAGGGTTTGGTTCTGCTGTTGATATTGTAGATTTGTTTGCAGTGTGTGTTTGTTTTTCCTGTGTTACATTAGAAATTTATTTAAAAATGTTAAATAAGGCCCTGAATGGCTCAGCGGGCAAAGATGTTACCACTATGACCCGAGGATCGCGAGTTTGTTGTTTGCCATCAACAGCCAGGGCCCAAGAGAGCAAAAATTGGCCGTGCTCTGTCTGGGCGGGTAGATGGTGCTCTCACTCTCCCTATCACTTTCACATTGCAATGTCCGCTGGCTCAGGCGTCTACTCCAGTGACGGTGTATCAGCGGTGGTTCGAAAAAGAAGCAGTGGCTGCATCTCACGAAACGGAGGAGGCTTGTGCTTGCCTGCACCCTCCTAGAGTCAGGGACAGTGCAAAGTCTAACGGAGGGGATGGGCTAACTGGCTACCACTACATTTGGAAGGGGTAAAAAGTTAAATAAAAGTAAGAATGTTTTTTAACAGGACTAATGCACAAAATGAAGCAATTATAAAGTTTATCATAAAAAGACTGAAGGCAAAAGGGTTTCTCAGCACACAAACCAAGATTTAAATATGAGGCTACAAATGATATTTGAGAGCCGAAAGAGCCAGCTCTTCTTTGGGAGCCGAGCATAAAGAGCTGCACGGAACCTCGTGTGATCACGTGACATCAGGGCAGTGTGGATCATGTGACCGACCGAGGATAGATGTAAATTATCATTATGATTTTTTAATACAATTATTTTGGGCAACACAGACAGACGTTCACACATACACTTAAAAAAACTAAAACAACACAAACAAAAAATAAACAGTTTGACAAAAGGGCACTTTGGGCAGAAAGTATCAAAGGGGCAGATGCTCCAGCACCCCCCACCCCCCCGTACGTGCCTGCTGTGCATTAGCTGTGCTAAAAGCAGCATTCTACATTCTAAATGTATATAAAACAATGAAAGAATCACTGGGCACATAGACTTCACAAATAAGCACACAAATAGTTTTGTTTTGACAGCAGTAGCCTTTCTTTATTTACAGACAACTCATAATACAATTGAAAGGCTTTCCATGCTAACTGTGTCTATCAAAATACATCAAAAACTTTTCCCGACTCACATCATAAGGTCTCACAGTCTAGATGACATTTATGACACAATATGAGTTATTGTGAATTTTTTAAAAAATTATTTGTATTTGAACACTGAGTCCTTGGACAACCCAGGAGCTGAAGTGCGCACCAACTATTCTGCAGGGCTTTAATATCTGGATGCAGTTTGAGATATTTTGGTGATGTATTTTTGCATAACTGTGATATTTAGGTGAAAATTGAGTTCTAATGTTTGTTAGCAACACAAATAACAGATCTGAAGCAAATTCGATCTTTCTGCTGAAACTTACTTGATTAAACTCAGCAGTTAATTAGGTTTACTTGTCAGACCAAATAAAGCAAATTGTGCTGGACTCTGGCCTGCAAGTCCCCACTTCAGATACACAGCTGAGTGTACCATTCTTGCTGTTGTCTTTTTGCAAGCTGTTCCCCCCTAATTTAACAAATGGCACTTCTGTATGTATATGACTTCTGTATGACCCTGTGTCAAGTGAATTGCTACTGTATGTTCAGGAACCACTTGTAGAAAAGCATATCTAATTTCATAAGCAAATTGTAAGGGAATGGTACACTGTAACAAGTGTCTGTAGTTTTCACATCACTGTTATTGTAAACTGAACAAATGTTTACTGTAGAACCTGTATACAGCATGTTGCTGTAGATCTGCAAAGCAAAATTGTCTACTGTAATTCTACAGTAAATATATTTGTCCTGTAAATTAAAATAAAGTTATTTCAATTTCTCCACCTTTTGAGTATTATTTTTCTGGCATTTTTTTTCTGACACTATATTTTGCACAAAAAGAGAAGCTGTCTATTTTTATGCATGTAAAATGACCCATCTTTAGTTAACTAACCAACATCCTCCACAGTCTAACGTTAAACTAAAAATTGCAATTTACCAGAACTTACTTCTAAATTTTACTCAATATTTTGGAGCATTGTGTTAATTTACAGTCATTTTGTGATGTAAATTTAAGTACTCGTCGGGATAGTAATTATATTTAATGTTAGCTAAAGGCAACCATACACTAGAAAACTTTGAAAAGACTCTGAAAAGACTTTTAACAGACTAAATTCTGACACCATCTCACATTTAAAGACAAATCACAGACTTTTTGGTTACAGTCGAGTCACAGTATAAGATTTTGGACAGACTGTGAATCTTGCAGGGTCACTAATTTGAAGACTCCAACTAGATTTCTTTTGAGATTATTTCCCATCTGCTGTTGTTTTACATAAAATTAATGCAATCAAAAGCATAATTATTGCATAAGTATTTATTAAATGTTTCTTTGTATCAAAAATAACTCAACATACAATAAGACAACATAGTGTAAAATAAAATAACCTTAAATATAGTAACTTGCATTACATAGTAAAGTGCATTACAAATGCAGTGCTATCTGTGCTCAAAATACTGTCAATACTTCATCATTATGATTCCCATCCATGGATTCCTGGTCCTGTGTCTGCATGCTCCTCGTTTTCTTCAAGCTGTTGGGGAAAACAATAACTTTTAAGATTTCATATATTTGCTTTATTAATCCCAAATTTGCAATGTTACAGCAGCTCAGAGGACAGAACAGAAGTGTCAAGAAATATACATACAATATAAAATCTATATATATAAAAATACAAGAGAACATAAAAATACTAAAAAATATAAATCAAGAAAACTAAGAATGGAGGAAGCATTGTTCCCCAGTATGTCTTTGGTAAACAGTGACCAGTGATATTGCACCAAGGTTGACAGCAAATAAATAGTAGATATGTGGTAATATTGCACATAGTGTTGGTAAACAGATTAGACCACACATGGCAAATTTAGATATTGCACTCTGTACAGCACTAGAGCTGTAATAAGTAAACAGTTATATTGCACGTAGTAAGAAATTCTAGACTACTGTCTACTGAGAGCAGCATCTGTTATACAGTTTAACAGCAGAAGGAAGGAAGTACCTGTGGTTTATAGAGCGAATCTACATATATAAGTGCAGCTGGGATTAACCTGGAGAGATACTCACAACAAGGCTGCTCACACTGTGGTGTGGAACCAAAAATGGTTTTGCCGTCCCTGCTGTCACTCCATCAAACAGCAACTGGACTTGCAAACTGGTGTTTTGCAAGTTGACCAGGAGTCACTGTGGCCAATTTAGTGATTTTAATGCTATATTTAGAAAGTTTTCAGACCCCTAGTGACTTTTTTCAAAAAGGTGACATGCGGCAAATTTAGTGAATTTTATCGGTGTTATTGGATACTTTTGGAGAATCCACATGAAAGCACCAATTATTCTACAGTTACTGTCCACAGCAAGCTGCGTGAAGCCCCTCCCCTGTCCCAAAGCACTGACAGGTGGTTAGTCTCACAGTAGCCTAGTGTAGCCACCCAGCTGCAGTAAGAGCAGAGAGGAGAGGAGACCTACTAAATGCAAGGGCTGGTTAAAAATGTGTATTGGGGATGATACATGAGCTTACTGTCTGTATTGTAAGGCTGATTTTTACTTGAAACTATGTGATATAATATATAATAGTTCCACCCAAACCAAACTGCCATTAATGAGTAAAATCACCTCTGTCAAAAAGGCTAAAGTCACCATGGCATTAGCTATGGCTGAACACTGTTCCATGCTGGCATGTGATCACATAAAATATTATATTCTAACATTAAACAATATGGGACAAAACTGATTTATGTAATGTGGGTTGAGGCAAAGCATTAAAGTCATGAAGTTCATTTGTAGATTAAACATACTTAAGGTGTTTTTTTCCTCTTTTTGTCTCCAAACAAGTTATTCCTCTCTTTTACAGCCTCAACATGCAAATGACAGATTATGCAAATTAGGTGATGACAGCCAATAGCTACTTTCCTTACTGAGGAGTTGGCAACAGTGCCAAGAAGCTGTGATCAGTTCACCTGCTACTGTAAGATGTTAATATGGTTTACGTTTGTTCTGCCTCTGTCACGTCAGCTACATGGATTTTAATATCAGAGGTTTCATATTAAAATTCACTAACATTCGAATCTGTTTCTGTGTGCATCTACCAGTCTGTGATAAGCCATCCATTAACAGGCCTCTAAGTTTAACTATTGTCAAAAAAATTCAGAATGACTGCTTATTTTTACTCAAAAATGGGGTATAATTATATGTAAATGAGGTTGATTAACCATTCAAAATAAGTGCAAAATTGGTGGTAATGAGTTGGAGTGAAGTTGGTTAACAAGGCGAAACACAAAACTGGGTGATAAATAGAAAACTAGAACTAATAGAAAACAGTGAACTGAAAGAGTTTTGTTTTATTAAAAAGTCTATTAATTGCATACTTGTGTCTGAAATTTCTGTCTTTCACAACTTTGTATTTAAAAGGATGTAATTTTTTTTTACATATTTTAAACTTCATATTGCATTGAGGTGTATCATACAATACTAGTCAAAAGTTTGGATTCACCTTCTCATTCAATGTTTTAATTTTTTCCCTACATTGTAAATGAATAATGAAGTCATCCAGACTATGAAGGAACACATAAGAAATCATGTAGTAAACTTAAAAGTGGTTAAACAAACCAAAATATGTTTTAGATTTTAGACTCTTCAAAGTAGACACACAACTGATGTCTCAAACACATTAAGAGGCAAGAAATGCAAGTCATGAACTCTTGACAAGACACAGCTGTTAACTGAAAGCCATTCCAGGTGATTACCTCATAAACCTGACTGAGAAAATGCCAAGAAAGCTGCCATCTAAGCAAGAGGTGCCTACTTTGAAGAATGTAAAATATAAACATATTCTGTTTTTTAACACTGTTTTATGTCAAACATATGTATTTATTCATAGTTTGGATGACTTTAGTGTTAATCTACAATGCAGAACATTTTTAAATCATGAAAAACTGAATGTCCAAAAACATTTGACTGATACTGCAGTTGATATGGCACTGTTTAAGTAGTTCAACCCTGCCCCCCACACATACCTCCGTACTCAAGCCAGTTGTGTCCCCCGACTTCTGAAATCAAAATTTCATTCATGCCTAAATGTCTACATCAGTAAAATATTTTGTTTATCCTTAAACTGCATGGAAGAATACTTCAGTCCAGCAGAAAGAAAAAAATTTGGGGGTTCATATTTCATTTCAGTGTTTTTACACATTTAAACATTCAACTCAACCATTGAATTGCTTTTTACTTATTTAATAACTATTTGTATGCTTAAAAAATCTGTTTCAATGAGCATTGTTCTATAATAATGGACAAAGTGACACCTTTATCGGTCAGGTCTAAGTTCGTCCATAACACTGCCCCATAGATGAAACAGGAGGTCAGTTCTTTCAACCATTAGTTTAGATGATCTGATGGATGTGATTAAGAAATTGAGGCCTTCAACTTGCCCATTAGATGTTATTCCATCATTATTTCTGAAAGTTTTGCCAGATATACAGGGGTTGGACAATGAAACTGAAACACCTGTCGTTTTAGTGTGGGAGGTTTCATGGCTAAATTGGACCAGTCTGGTCGCCAATCTTCATTAATGTCACATTGCACCAGTAAGAGCAGAGTGTGAAGGTTCAATTAGCAGGTAAGAGCACAGTTTTGCTCAAAATATTGCAATGCACACATTATGGGTGACATACCAGAGTTCAAAAGAAGATAAATTGTTGGTGCACGTCTTGCTGGCGCATCTGTGACCAAGACAGCAAGTCTTTGTGTCTAAATATTATTGAGCCACTTTAGGGTGTTTTGGAGGAGCAAGTCAGAAATCTGTTTCCTCCACCAGCATCACGTAGTGACTTGGCCACTATTCTGCAAGAATGGCTTAAAATCCCTCTGACCACTGTGCAGGACTTGTACATGTCATTCCCAAGGCAAATTGACGCTGTATTGATCGCAAAAGGACGCCCTACACCACACTAATAAATTATTGTGGTCTAAAACCAGGTGTTTCAGTTTCATTGTCCAACCCCTGTAGATCTTGCAGTTTAATCTCTGATTAACAGTTTGTTGACTACAGGTTGTGTTCCATCATGTTTTAAGCATGGTACCATTCAGCCATGTCTAAATTTTTATAGAAAGTGATAGCTAAATAACTTACTGCTCGGGAGAAGTATAATATTTATAAGTTTCCGTTTGGTTTTTGCAACCGTCACTTTACAGAGACAGTCATTTCGAGGGTCTCTAATAAATTAATATCCTCTGATGTGGGTGAGTGTTCAGTTGTGGTATTGCTTGACCTTAGCTCTGCGATTGATACTGTAGACCATATCTTAATAGCTTAAGGGATTGGATGGGTTATCTGGCTCAGTACTATGATGGATTATATATCTTACTGAGCTTTGCTGTGAACATTAGAAATGCTTCTGAATCCTCCATTGTCTTGTGGTGTTCCACAGGGTTTGGTGTGTGGGCCATTGTTATTTTCACTTTATATGCTGACTTTTGGACTGATTATAAATAGTTTTAATATTGCTTATTTGCTGATGACTTTCAGCTTCATCTCATTTAAACCTAGTGAAATCAAAAATTAACATAGGCAAATGCTATCAGGGATTGGACAGCTGATAATTTCTTTCAGCTAAATGCTGACAAGGTTCTGATTGTTGCTCCTGATAGGGTGGCTCCTCTGATCAAGCAATCTCTTGGGCATCTTTCTCCTGCTGTCCACTCAAGTTTATGTAACTTAGATGTTTTATCTGACCAGTCCTTGTTGTTTGACACATGTAAAACAGATGACGGTATCCTTTTTCTTTTATATGAAAATTAGCGAATTGAGATCTGTAGTTTCTAACACTGAGCTAGAAGATGCTTACTTAGAGATTATGCCAAATTGTAAATGCCAAACTTCTAAACGACTTTGATAGTGACTTGTTTTGAGATGTCCTTGGGTTTTTTTGTCCATGTTGCTTAATGGTGTTGCAGCTATAGAGGTGTGTGGGACTCTTTTTTAAACCTGCTCACGCCAAACCAACCCAAAAAAAATGAGGGGTGCACATGAAGTGTCTCATCCAGAGGAGCAGAAGTTGTGGGGATGGTTGAGCGGATATTGGTTGATCGGTTCCGAGTTGGATATAATAACCGGGGGTACAGCTTGAAATTTACTTACATATTTAGACTGGACCCGTTTGTTTACTTGAGGGGGATGTTTTTGTAGTTCATATTTTTGTATAAATACAATATATTTGACACAATGCATGTTTTTACACTAGTAATTCATTTTACACAAAAAATTTAATAAAAAAATATATTAAATTGATTTAAGCAACTGATTCTAAGGAGCAACTTCGGAGCCGAAAAAGCCAGAATTCCCATCACTAGCTTACAGGCTCGTCATGTGTAGACCAAGTCACTTCATGTTCACCTAACGCTCTGCCAATATTTTTGATTTTCTTGCTGATTGACTTGCTGTTTTATGTTAATTATGCAGGGTAATCACTGTATGATTGTTTTCTAGACTATTTGTTCATTTTTTAGTTTGTGGTTTCATATTGTCTAGACAGACTGCCCGCTCCCGCCAAAAAACAATTACATTTAATCCTGTGCTACAAGATATTGTGACTGTCTTGTTGCAGCCTCTGAGGCCTTTCAGAAAAGGTGTGTATACACCAACAGATTGTGACACTTGGACTGCACACAGGTGGACTTCATTTCAGTAATCATTTGACTTCTGAAGGTAACTGGTTGCATAAGAACTTTTGGAAAAGAAATCCAGTAAGTCATCTAAAAGTAATCAAGATCCAACTTGAGTGTTTTTGCACAAGTGTTGAATTGACAAACCCACCAACCACACTTTCAACAAAGTACAATTACCACATTTACTATGTTTTACACAAGGTGTTGACCAACTTAAACGTTCATGCAAAGTAGTTTTAATATGCTCAATGTAAAATCTGAAAGTGGTATAACCACTTCATTTTGACCATTTTATTTAGATAATTTGTCTTTGCTTCCTTTAGAACCAAGTAGACCTTCAAGTCATTACTAAACATCTCATCCTACAAAAACAATTCATGAATGAAGTGTAGCTATAACCCATGAGAATCAAGTGTAATATTTTTAACCTTAGTCATTTCTCACAAGTTGCAGTTGAATTAAAGATTTGCACTTTTGATGGCTAATCTTTTAAACGAAATAGACCACATTGGGTATGTTGCGTATCCTCCCTACAGTATGAAAAGCATTTTGACTTAATGCATTCAACTTCCAATGATTTTCCAGATTTATGGTTCAAAGTTCAAACAAGACATTTTCAAGCAAAATTTTTATTTATCAGATGTGCATGTAACATTACTGTACAGTTTACATCCAGCTCATATTTAGCGGCACAAGTCAGAGTTGAGGGCAAAATTACAGATGACAATTGCCATATAAATTGCAACAAACTTCCTGGCTACAGTTCCAGTATACACACAATGTTATGCCACTATGAATAAATCACAAGGCAGAGTCCCATGACTAAATGTAAACTTGAAGTAAAACAAACATGTTTTACTTCAAGTTTACATTTAGTCATGGGACTCTGCCTTGTGATTTATTCATAGTGGCATAACATTGTGTGTTATCTTGATCAGCAACTACAGTGCATTTTGCGCAGCACTCAGCATAGAAGGCTTTGCAACTTCAACACCAAGCATATCGTGTTAAAGCAGCAAACGTGGTCATGATGCACATTAGATTTACTTACTAGTTCAAAGTCACATGTGCATGCAATGTTTTCAAATGTATATTTAGTTGCGCTGTATAATCACCATCTGAAGTTACAACTTTACCTTAAGTAATCACATTATACCCAATTGTAAACAGAACTTGACCAAATGGGGGTGAAAACTTGGAAAAATTGGGCTCATTAACTGCAATTCCAAGTTGCATTCAAGTGACTAACAGGTCTTGCTGCATACATACCCGAAGTTCCACCTTGTTCCACGAAGCTTCCATCTGCAAAGAGAAATTGTTAAGTCAACACTGAACAAAAAGGGAAAAATTTACAATTTGCACTGACCGTCAAGCCTCAGACTAAAAATGATAATCAAAAACTGCAGTGCAGCTTTCATACGAGGTGTCAGAAAATAGAAAAAAGTCATCATTGGCTTGATTACACTTACACATCAGTGCTTATAACCATTCAAATTTAAAAGTCTGACCAATACAACCATAAGCATTTGCCAATTCCACTCGAGACAAGCTTTCCTCTGATCTCAAACTTCAGTAAATGCAGAATCTGACCCCTATTTTACAACAGCTTTCTGGACAATCAAGTCTACAAAGAATGAGTATGAAAGGATTTTGCACTTTCAAAAGCAAACTCTAACTACTGTTGTATTCGTTATGCAATTTTGTTTATAAAATTGTATACAATAACCCTCAAACAAGATGGAGTTACTGACGAGTCTTAATGTGAACAACTGAAAATCGAGTGGCCATATTTACAAAGGGTCAATTAAAGACGTTTTACATCATGGACTTCTGATTCTGCATTTCCAAACAGAAGCCTGCAAAACCACTTATCTATACATGTCAAATAAAACCAGTAAATCAAATCTCACCTTCAACTGGAAGCTGCAGCCACACAAAGCACGTCAATAAATCTGTGAACATAATTACACAAACATTTAGATCATAAAACCATAAACTGCCACTGAAATCCAGTAGCAATGTTTGCTGATAGGTTTTACAGCATACTAAAGCACAGATAAGGGCCTTCTCACTTAACTCTGGAAGTGCTTGAAGTTTAACTACAAATCAAGTAACTGGGACAAGTACACAACAGTTTGGGAATAACTGGTAATACAGCATTATAATGCATCAGGGAGAGAGTTTATCATCAGATCCTTTTAGCAAGGACCAGACAAACTAATTCTCATCATTGCATTTCACATGCATGCCGACTTTCTACTAAAGCTATAAAAGGCAACCATGCAAACAAAAACTAGGCCTTTAAATCATTTACATCTACATGCCAAGTGTACACATGTACAAAGAAGGCAAACTCAAACATTTCCAAGTTTCCTCAGATATAGATCAGTCAAGATGCATCTTGGGTTTGTATTCTAAACACATCAAAACCTTAGTCTGTAAAGAAAAAATCCTGATCGCACGTTACAAGAACATCTGGAAGGAGCTAATGTGCGAGCTGCATTGCTGGAGAATTTTAACTGTCTGCTTGAGCTTACAATCAATTGGACGTTACATTATTTACATTGTCCTTAGTTTTTGCACCTATACACCTACAGCATTCAGTCATCAGTTATTTGTTTATATTTACTTATTGGTCACCTTCTGGACAGTTGAGTAGAAAAGGTGGTTGCTCATGTAAATATACTGCAGTAAAATGTACAGTGCTATGAGCTTTGCATCAAATTGTTCAAAATACAAGTTTCTCGTTGGTAGAAGTGCTATGATTCAACAGTCTACAGGAAGCACGTCACTGTTAAGCTTCTACATTAAGTAGCATGAAATCAGATGATTTGGCAACACAAAGCACTTTTAAACTCACCTTCTGCACATTTAACCTCAGAACGCCAACCTTCCTGTAACCAGACACCTAATTAGAGAAAAGAAATATGTAAGCTTTCCTCAGCCTGCTCAAGCACATCAGTCAGAACTGCTTCAAAAGCAGCTTCTCAAACCTCAGACTGTAATTTATAATCAGGCACTGTAGTGCTCATACGAGGTGTCAGAAAAAGAAAGTCATCAGCGGTTCAGAAGCAGGAAAAAGGTAACAAATCAGCTAAGTAAACTGTACAGCACAGATGTTTATAAAGGCAACCAGTACTTTTTCAAACCAGAAGCTGCTGTCATTACGTATATTACAGCTATAAAAGTCATAGACTGATCTAGTAACCCTCCTATCGATTTCAATGTTTTAGTTCTACATTCTCTCTTACACATGTTTTATTTTGAACACTTGAAATATTTAAAGTCAAACTTCACCGTCTTGGAGCCACATTCTGATATTAGGACACTCAATAAAATTACCAAAACAAATGATCACTTTAATGCAGTCAGTCCCACAGGTCAGATTTACTGCATCTCGAAGAAAAACTGCACTGCATAACCATGTCTACACATTAAAACGACTTTAAACAGAATACCCACTTTTAATCCATCTATACCGACTTATTAGGATCAAGAATAAACTGCTTGCACATACAGAGCATAATCGCCACATTATGAATTTGAGGTGTGGTTATAGATTCAACACAAAAGTGCTGCAGCTTTATAAAGTACAAACTAATTTGAGTTTTGGTACGTGTTGCACACACACAAGTCAGGCTTGTGCTGAAATGTGTTTACAGCTATTAAACTTAACTTGTTCATCAAGGCCCCCCCAGTCACGTGGTCCTACCTCACTGAACGAAAACTTGTGTCGAGTAACGCCGGAAGCGGCAAAAGCTACACATTTACAGCAATAATATCGATTTAGTAATAAATAAACAGTATTCCAAGACAGGACATGACTACAATTAAAATGTACCTTTAAATTACTGTTAATATATAAAGAAAACTAGTCTTTAAACATGCAATGAAATGCAGCTCCACATAATAGACGTGCAAAAATGTATCAAGTCATCAATACATCCTCCAAAATAGAGCAGTACAGCATAAAACACAACCAAGAACAAACGTGACAGCGCTGCACAACTAAACGAGCGCTTGTACAGAGCATGAACACTAAACTAAGCGGGGAAAAGATCCGAATAAACGCATACTCATGGCAAAAAGTGAACACCTACGCTGAGAACACAACACGAAGCATCACAGTGAAGAGAAAGAGCGAGAAGAGCCGCGCGCTCACTTTTATACCAGCTGCTCACTTTCGCCCCCTCTGGTCAGGAGTTCAGTCTCAAAACACATTTACACCACCAACAACAATCCAGCCAAGTCATTTTGAGAAACAATACTTTTTTGAGACATTTTAAGTCATTTCGAGACACAATACTGACCTTTTTTTAGTAATAGTGAACTATTTATTTAAACACCTTTATGTTTTACTCCACCAAGATCCAATGCCCCATGTACAAGTCATAAACACTTAGTTGTAAATATTCCTCACATTTGGTTTAACAAGTTTTTGTATATATGGTTATATTAAAAGTCTCTCTAATGCCTGTTTCTATTACTGAGTGCTTCACTGTCCATTTGCTGCTGTGACGCCTTGAATTTTCCCACTGTGGGACTAATAAAATATTCTTATCTAATGTTTCAAACAGACGTAAAATCACAAAAATAATTTGTTGTTGGCCCTGTTTTCTTTTACATGGTGTATTAGTAGTTAGGAAGATTAAAAATACAGACATGTGCAGATACACTTGGTACAGTACCGAGGATTATAAATGGCACCATCTACTGTTCTGACTGGTTTTCAAACTTTTAATAAAATAAAAATCTAAAAAGTGTGACGTGCAGAAGTATTCAGAGCCCTATATCAATATTTTGTAGAGCCACCTTTTGCTGCAATCTTTTGGGGTCTCTACCAGGTTTGCACATCTAGTGACTGAGATTTTTGCCCATTCTTCTTTGTAAAATAGCTCAAGCTTAGCCAGATTGGAGAGCATCTGTGAACAGCAATTTTCATGTCTTGCCAAAGATGCACAATGGGATTTAGATCAGGACTTTGACAGGGCCATTCTAACACATGAATTTTCTTTGATCTAAACCATTGCACTGTAGCTCTGGCGTCATTGTCTTGCTAGAAGGTAAATTTCCTTCCCAGTCTCAAGTCTTTTGCAGCCTTCATCAGGTTTTCTTCCAGGATTGCCCTGAATTTAGCTCCATACATCTTATAACAATAATGACGAGGACGTAGAGTTTTGGCAGGTATGCTGTAGAAAAGAGCATTACAGTAATCAAATTGTGAGGTAACAAATGCATGCACCAGAACCTCTGAGTCTATAAGAGAGAGTAGGGGGCAGAGTCTACTGATGTTACGGAAATGAAAAAATGCGGACTTAGTCAGAGATTTGATGTGTGATATAAAGCTGAGTGTAGGGTAAAATATAACTCCCAGATTCGAAACAGTGGGTGAAGAAGGGACAGTTGTGTTATCTATGCCAAGGGTGCAGTTTGTGTAGGGTGAGACGGCAATCTTAGAACCAACAAGAATTCCAACCATCAGGAACTCAGTTTTTTTTTTGCGTCGAGATTAAGAAAATTAGTATTTAACCAGTTTGTTAATTTCTGTAAACAAGACAACAGTGCAGGTGGAGGAAAAGACTCAGTGAGTTTGAGGCTAAAGTAGATCTGAATATCATCAGCGTAGCAGTGGAAACAGAGTTCAAAGTAATGAATAATACTACCAATGGGCAACATGTAAATAATAAATAACAGGGGACCAAGGACAGAGCCTTGAGGAACACCCTGAGTGACTGATTGTATGAGATTTATTCTTACCAATGGACACAAACTGAGTTCTGTCTGGCAAGTAAGAAGTAAACCAGGAAAGGACAATCCCAGAAAGGCCAAGAGAGGAGAGACGAGAAATAAGTACACTGTGTTTGACTGTGTCCAAACAGTCAAATGTCCAATAGCAGTTAGGTCCAATAACAGGAGAACAGAAGGATAGCCAGAGTCAGAGGAAAGACGCAGGTCATTAAGGACATGCAAAAGTGCAGTCTTGGTGCTATGATGGCAGAGAAAACCAGACTGAAACACTTCTAAGAGGTTGTTTGTGTCCATATGTTTTAACAATTGTTAAACAACAACCTTTTCAAGAACCTTAGAAATGAATGGCAAATTGGAAATAGGTCTAAAATTTCCCAAAACAGTACAATCAAGGCCTGGTTTGTTTAGCACAGAAGTAACTGAGGCCATTTTCAAAGCACTAGGAACATTCCCACAAGCAAGAGATAGACTTACAAGATGGGAGACAGCATGTGCAATATCAGAAAGACACTGCTTCAGTAATGTATTGGTAGCAGGGTCAAGCAGACAGGATGGAGATTTAGATTTAGAAATAACCTGTGTGATTTGAGTCAGTAGGAGTGAAATTGGAAAAAAGATTACAACAAAGTTTTAATGTCGAGGATGAACATTCAGTAGGAATAACACTAGGAAAATCTTGATAAAGAGAGTCAATTTTATCCTGAAAGAAACTGAGAAACGCAGTACATTTTTCAGGAGAAGAGACTGAGCAGGAGGTTTAAGTAATTTACTCACCGTGGAAAAAAGATGCTTAGGATCATGGCCAGATCCATTGATTAACTGAGAAAAGTAGGTGGAGTGAGCTGAATTTAGAGCATCTTTATACTTGACCATATGATCAGAGTAGGCAAGAGAGTGCACAGTTAAACCAGTTTTTTTCAGGAGATGCTCAAGACGTCTGCCAGCAGTTTTCAGTGCACAAAGCTCAGATCTAAACCAAGGAGAGGAGTGAGAAGCAGGCACAGTTCTGGTCTTAATAGGAGCTAATTGATCAAAGATAGAAGTGACAGATTCATCATAAAGAGATACAACATCATCAATGGAGGACAGCAAATAAACTGATGAAAGTGAAGAAGATTTGAGATAAGTGGAAAAAAGCAGAGGATCAATAGCAGCAAGATTACGAAAGGAGACAGAGGTTGTAGAATGTGACTTAGAGCAAGAAATACAGAGGTTAGCTACAATAAGCTTGTGATCTGAAACACCAATAAACAGACCTGAGACATCATTTACAGAATAACCAGCAGAGGAAATTAAATCAAGTGTATGTCCAAGCTTATGGGTAGGAAAATTGACATGTTGCGTTAAACCAAAACAGTTTAGTACTGACAAACAATCTGTAGATACAGAGGATGTGGAGTCCAAGGTAATGTTAAAGTCACCAAGTACAATCAGAGATGATGACATAGAGCTGATAACAGAAAGCAACTCACTGAGTTCTGATAAAAAGCCACCAATGGATAGTTTAGGTGGGCGGTAAACCAGTAACAGTATCAAGGTTCTGGTGACTGAGACCTGCAAAGCCATATATTCAAATGTCGACACCTCTTGCAATGAACATAGGCTAGCATTTATTTCTTGATTAAAGATAACATCTTTAAGATGTTCTAAAATCTTCAAATCAACTTTGACCAGTTTCCCTGTCTCTGCTGAAGAAAAGCATACCCACAGCATGATGCTGCCACCACCATGTTTCACAGTGGGGATGGTGGGTTCAGGGTGATGAGCAGTGTTACTTTGCCACCACACATAGCACTTTGCATTTAAGCCAAAAAGATCAACTTTGGTCTCATATGACCAGAGCACCTTCTTCCACATGTTTGCTGTGTCCCCTACATGGTTTCTGGCAGACTGCAAACTGCACTTTTTATGTTTTTCTTTCAACAATGTTTTTTTTCTTGCCACTCTTCCATAAACGGCAGATTTGTGGCATGCACAACTTATAGTTGTCTTGTCTACAGATTCTCCCACCTGAGCTGTGGATTTCTGCTGCTCCTCCAGAGTGACCATGGGCCTCTTGGCTGCGTCTCTGACCAGTGCTCTCCTTGCTTGATCTGTCAGTTTAGGCAGACGGCAATGTCTTAGTAGGTTTGCAGTTGTAGAATACTTTTTCCATTTCTGGATGATGGATTGAACAGTGCTCCTTCGGATACTCAAAGCTTGGGATATGTTTTTATAACCTAATCCTGCTTTAAACTTCTCCACAATTTTATGTCTGACCTGTCTGGTGAGTTCCTTGGTCTTCATGATAGTGTCTGTTCACTAGTTTTCTCTAACAAATCACTGAGGCCTTCACAGAACAGGTGTATTTACAAACCGGATTCCAAAAAAGTTGGGACACTAAAACAAATTGTGAATAAAAACTGAATGCAATGATGTGGAGATGGCGAATGTCAATATTTTATTCGTAATAGAACATAGATGACAGATCAAAAGTT
>BRDA01088923.1:0-13283 GCA_036984385.1 Crenuchus spilurus
CCCACTACGCTCTCCCCCAATCACGTTTGTCTTAAACACAACAGTGCATTTTGGCGGTGCTGGTGAGGAGGAGCTAACAAGCAGCAGTATTAGACTTCTGAACTCACTGTCAAGCTGCTTAAATGTGAAATGGAAACGAACGTTAATGCTTATCAAATTCTATTGTCCCAGCTTATCGTCATCGAGGGAAAAATTATCGTGAAAAAAATCGATATCGTTTTATCGCCCAGCACTACACCCAATACAAACAAACTACACCCAATACAACCAAAACTACACCCAATACAACCAAAACTACACCCAATACAACCCCACTAATGCTTACTATCATTTGGACTGACACTGCTAGACAGAATGAACTACAAACGACCTCTAGAACTTGACCCATATTCAAATAAATATAAGAATAACAGCTTCAACAGAACTATAACCAAAAGAAAATCAACAATGTGAAACTCTTTTCCAGGAAGCAGAACAATGCTAAGTGTTGATGTCTGAGCTGTTTGTCTTTATTTGAATTAATTGTGTAATAATGAGTTTAATGAAGTCATTAATTAATTGTATAATTGTGTTTAATTGACAGTACAGCATCTGAAATAACTCCAGACCTGAGATTGTTTATAAACACCAGAATGGTTCTGGAGAAGATTCTGAGCTCTGCTGAGGTCAGAGGTCGCTCTGTGGACGTGACTGATGGTCCCGAGGGTCGTGTTAGCGTCTGTGGTCACCAGATGACTCCCCAGCACATTATTGATCTACATTCCTTCTGGAACCATCTGTCATTAGCGGTTCCCCCAGAGACCTCCAGCAGGCACGTGCAGAGAGATGGGGGTTCTTTTTACAGGTCATTGTTGTCATGTTTCTAAACGTTCCTTCACTGTTACGCAGCCTGTAGGGTTGACGAGACATCGGAGGTTGATATTATTCTAAATAAATAAAAAAAATTAAATTATTCTTATTTGCCACACCCTGAAATCATGTCTGCTAATCATAACATTGTGTAGACCCCCTGCTGGCCACTCCCTGTAATTACAGTGCTGTAGCTTTATAATATCGGTACGATATCAATATCAGCCACAATTAGTCGTTAAGTATCAGTTATTGTATCAGTTCATCTTTAGCAGTACGTAAACAATTCAAAACATCCGTATAAGGTCACTAACAACAGCCTGTTTCAAATTCACAAAAACCAAACTATTTACATACACCTGCCCACTCAGCCTCCAGCAGATTAGCTCCACCCCTTTCTTATGTCTTTGAGCCTGTCATATCAGCCAATCAGAACAGAGCTCATTTACATAAATCAGTCTTAAATGTTGTTGAACAGATAACACTCATTCAGATGTTAATACAGGGCTGTAATGGGGGTCCAAACGGACTCGACTGGACAAGTGTGTGTGCTGTAGTTGGTCTTTAATGACAAACAGGGACTAGAATCAGTCAGCTGACCCCACGTGTCGCCCCACAGCTGTCACACCAAGATATCCTTGACCTCTGACCTCAGTTCAGGCCCAGACGTCTGCCTGGAACATCTGGACGACTGCCCAACTATTTCTGACAACACACACACACACACACACACAATGATGAAAAGTGCAGACAGATGGTCCCAGTCACTGAGATATACTCTCTCTCTCTCTGCTCTCTCTCTCTCTCTCTCTCTCTCTCTCTCTCTCTGCTCTCTCTCTGTTCTCTGATTTTTATATGAATATATTATTCTTTATATTTTTATATATTAACATGATTTTTCTTATTATATTATTCATGATCTTACTTTTATAATATTAATTTATTGTATGTCCTTGTTACTTCTGTTATTTTGTGAACACACTAGGCTGTGAGAACATGTGCCCACAGCGGTGGGCAGCTCTATCCATGGTGTCCGGGGAGCAGCTGGGGTTTAGGTGCCTTGCTCAAGGGCACTTCAGTCATGACCTGCCCAGGGATCAAACTGGCAACCTTCTGGTTACAAGACCAGATCCCTAACCACGAGGCCATGGCTGCCCCGTGACTGTATAAACTGGGTGGTTTGGGCCTGCAGAACAGGGCTGTGTGCTGGTGTCATGCCTGGTTCTGGCCCAACGTCTAAAACGGCCTCCAGTTGCTCATGTAAATGGGGATGAAAATGAAGGTGTTACATCTGTACAGCAGAAAGCGGCTTCATAACAACAACATAAAAGAGGGAGCATGTAAATCAGGCCTTCACAGTCAGCAGGGCATGCAAACACAGACAGACACACACACACAAACACACACACATACACACTGAGCTGCCTACTGCAGAGAAAGGAGAAAAGCTTGGTGCTCATTTACAAGGCAAAAACACAGAGGTGGACTTCTCACAGTGTGTGTGTGTGTGTGTGTGTGTGTGTGTGTGTGTGTGAACATAACCCCTGCTGGTGTTCACATAAAAAAACCTCCACAAAAGTAAACAAAGGTATTCGTCTCTTCAGCATCCTGCTGGGCTCTCTGTATCTATCGCCATGGGAACCGCATCAGCATCCAGTCACTGCTGGGATGCTCAGCACAGCACCGCTTGTACCATCAGCCCTGACCAGCTACAACCACACAAATCACAGCCTCACTGCTGGGTGTAACAATAGTACTCTGTTTAAAAAAAATGTTCTTCATAGGTTCTTTAGGTAAGGCCACAGCCACATACAGAGAACCATCAACCCTACTGGGTTCTTCAGACTGATGGAGAATGTGCTGCAGATGCTTCTACATAGAAGATTTACAAAATGGTTCTACCTTCCACCAGTAAGGGTTCTGCTATTGCTACAATGTCAAGCTTGTAATAATAACAGAACCCTTTTTGGTGCTACAGAATTATTTTCAGAAATGTATATAGAACCATCTATAACACATTATCCATCGGTTTGAAGAACAATGCTGAATGTGTGAGTGTTGATGGTTCTATAGAAAACCCCTGAAGAACCTTCTTTACTAGCACTAAGGTCTTAGGCTAAAGTCCAGACTCTCTACAGATGCACACATACAGAATAACCAACTGTGCCCGATACTTATATCCAAACTTTTGCCTCTTATACTTTACCACTGTGCTGATTTCTTTATGATTCTCCAGCTGAGTGTTTCTGTACAGTAACTACAGGAAATAAACAGAAAATGTTCATGTTTTTCCCCAAATCATCAGAAAATGTGTTGAACACTAAACCTGCCGGAGCTTTTTATTTTATTTATTTCAGGCTGCGCAACACTAAAGGAACATGATGTAGGTTCAGATATGTGCCATTCAGAGGGTGCTATTCAAAAAGACAGTTTTATTTATTCAAGACTCACAACAGTAAAAATAAACTAATTAACTTATGGGTGGAGCTAAGCTGATGTAGTCTGAATGTGTGGAGCTAAGTTGCTGGAGGCTGAGTGGGTGGAGCTAAGCTGCTGGAAGCTGAGTGGGTGGAGCTAAGCAGCTGCAGATTGAATGGGTGGAGCTAAGATGCTGTAGATTGAATGTGTGAGGCCAAAGTGCTGTAGGCTGAATGGGTGGAGCTAAACTGCTGGAGGCTGAATGGGTGGAGCTAAGCTGCTGTAGACTGAATGGGTGGAGCTAAGCTGACATAGTCTGAATGGGTGGAGCTAAGCTGCTGTAGACTGAATGGGTGGAGATAAGTTGCTGTAGACTGAATGTGTGGAGCTAAGCTGCTGGAGGCTGAATAGGTGGAGCTAAGCTGCTGTAGATTGAACGTGTGAGGCCAAAGTGCTGTAGGCTGAATGGGTGGAGCTAAACTGCTGGAGGCTGAATGGGTGGAGCTAAGCTGCTGTAGACTGAATGGGTGGAGCTAAGCTGCTGTAGACTGAATGGGAGGAGATAAGTTGCTGTAGACTGAATGTGTGGAGCTAAGCTGCTGTAGATTGAACGTGTGAGGCCAAAGTGCTGTAGGCTGAATGGGTGGAGCTAAACTGCTGGAGGCTGAATGGGTGGAGCTAAGCTGCTGTAGACTGAATGGGTGGAGCTAAGCTGACATAGTCTGAATGGGTGGAGCTAAGCTGCTGTAGGCTGAATAGGTGGAGCTAAGCTTCTGTAGACTGAATGGGTAGAGCTAAGCTGACATAGTCTGAATGGGTGGAGCTAAGATGCTGTAGACTGAATGGGTGGAGCTAAGCTGATGTAGTCTGAATGGGTGGAGCTAAGATGCTGTAGACTGAATGGGTGGAGATAAGTTGCTGTAGACTGAATGGGTGGAGCTAAGCTGTCGTAGTCTGAATGGGTGGAGCTAAGCTGCTGTAGGCTGAATGGGTGGAGCTAAGCTGCTGTAGGCTGAATGGGAGGAGCTAAGCTGCTGTAGACTGAATGGGTGGAGCTAAGCTGCTGTAGGCTGAATAGGTGGAGCTAAGCTGCTGTAGACTGAATGGGTGGAGCTAAGCTGATGTAGTCTGAATGGGTGGAGCTAAGCTGCTGTAGGCTGAATGGGTGGAGATAAGTTGCTGTAGACTGAATGTGTGGAGCTAAGCTGCTGTAGGCTGAATAGGTGGAGCTAAGCTGCTGTAGACTGAATGGGTGGAGCTAAGCTGACGTAGTCTGAATGGGTGGAGCTAAGCTGCTGTAGGCTGAATGGGTGGAGCTAAGCTGCTGTAGGCTGAATGGGTGGAGCTAAGCTGCTGTAGACTGAATGGGAGGAGCTAAGCTGCTGTAGACTGAATGGGAGGAGCTAAGCTGCTGTAGGCTGAATGGGTGGAGCTAAGCTGCTGTAGGCTGAATGGGTGGAGCTAAGCTGCAGTAAACTGAATGGGAGAGGCTAAACTGCTGTAGGCTGAACATTAGGAACTAAACTGCTGTAGGCAGATTAGCAGGTCCGAGTCACCTCTGACTGAACCTGAGAACACCACCCGACTGTCTCCATGTGTTTCCAGTCCTGATAAAGTGAACGTGATGGTGTGCAGTCGTTATGTTTTGATAAATCTCTCAGATTTTTTTTAAAGCGGCTGCTCTGATCAAAAGTGCTCCGTAAACGTCTGCGCCGCTTTCAGGCGCCTAATGGGCCGTCTCGGCATAAAAGCATTCCAGCCCGCCGCCCAAATCCTTCACAGATGCTGCCGAGCGCGTTATTTCACGGCAAACAGCGGCAGGCTCATGCATCATCACCGCCTCTCTGTGGAGGCCTTTAGAAAAGCCGGGCTCTCACACGTCCGGGCCCAGATTACATCTCAGGTGAGGCCGTTTCTCTGTCCAAGCTCCAGCGGCGCTGAAGAACGACAACATCTACAGCTATTGTTCATTTACTGAGCAAAACACGTTTCATTTACAGTCGCTTTTCACTGAGATATCAGCACTTTAAAGAGCAGGAGAAAGTCTGCACACTCCACTTTTCTTCAGCAATGCAACAACACCGTAAAGTGTATTTTACTGTGTAACAACCTGTAAACACAATGAAGCTAAGCAGGTCTGGCTCGGCTAGTACTTGGATGGGAGACCTGTGGCATTGATGGACAACAGGAGGCGCTGTTCTGTGCTCTGAATAAAGCTGTGTTCACATTACCAGTGTGACTCAAATCAGATTTTTGCCTTAATGTGACTCTTTTCAGGGCTGTGTGGATGTCAAATCAGGTCTGAGTCAATTTCATAGGTGCTCCTAAATGAGATATGTTATACGCCTCCCCTCAGTCTGCCACTGTTTTACTTGACTTCTTATTTCACTTTGTATTATTTGATTTCCTTATTTATTTTACTCAGGTCTGTATTAGTTATCCTTTTATTTTGATTTTAGCTACTTCTTTCTGTTTATTCTTATCATTTTAGATATTCGTGAAGACCTGTTTTTATTCTTTGTTTTTGCCTATTTTTATCCCCGTCCCAATGTAGTGGTAGCCAATTAGCCCATCCCCTGCGTTAGGACTCTTCCCATCACTTTGCACTGTCCCTGACTCTAAGAGGGTGAAGTTAAGCACAAGCCTCCTCTGCTGCGTGTGATACAGCCACCGCCTCTTTTCCAACTACCGCTGATACTCCGTCACTGGAGAGCCTAACGTGCTCGGAGGAATGGGCGCTTTCTCTCCCTATCACTCTCACATTGCAATGTCCGCTGGCACAGGCGTCTACCGATTGGTCCATTCGAAACTAGAGACCCTGCACTTTCCTCTGAGCACGTTGGTTCCCCAGTGATGGTGTATCAGTGGTAGTTTGAAAAGAGGTGGTGGCTGTATCACACGCAACGGATGAGGCGTGTGCTTGTCTTCACTCTCCTTGAGTCAGGGACAGTGCAAAGTGATGGAGAGAGCCACTAATGGGTTGGGTTAATTGGTGACTACCACATTGGGAAAGGGAGAAAATTGGCAAAAATGTATAAAAAATAAATAAAAATAAATAATAACAACAATAATAATAATAATAATAATAATAATAATAATAATAATAAACAGAGAAGCAATGTTTGAAAAATTAAGTACACCCCATGAATTAATATCTTGCAGAATAATGTTTAGCAACAATAATGAAGTAATCGTATTCTGTATCATTTCTGTCATCCTTCTGGAGAAATTCTGGTCTACTTTTCTTTACAGCGTTACTCCAGCTCCTTGAGGTTTGTGGGTATTTATTTATACAGCTTGCAGAGAAGGTATTTCAGTTGGGGTCTGGACTGTGACTGACCCAGTGTGACTCTTTTCTTTCTCAGCAATTCTGTTGTAGATTTGCTGGTGTGCTTGAGGTCGTTTTCCAGTCGCTTAATCTAGTTTTGGCCAACCTTTAGCTCTCAGATGGATGTTCTCACATTTTACTTTTTCGTGTCTGTACAAACTTTGTTCCAGAAGTCGTGTGGCTTATTCAGAAGCAACTTTTCAAACTTGCTGCCATGATCTTTTTAGAAAGGTCTTGATTCAGTAGGGAATCCGGGTACTATGTACTGATGTCGATTGTGACACACTTCTCATTCTCGCCTACTGCTTTCACACACTGTGTAGTAGAGAAGTAAGTGTTTGGGACGCAGCCCAGCTTTTATAGAGCTGCTCACATGTATTGATGATCAATTAATGATCAATTAGACAAAGACATTTGATTAGCAGCACCTGGCTGATTTTCCTATGAAAGCAGTAAGGGTGTACTTACTTTCCCCCCTCACACTGCTTCTTCACTTCACTGTTAATTAAATAGGCACACAATATAATGAGTCATGTGTTGTGGTTCCTCTGAGGTATTTACCTCATTTTAAAGCCTGTTTTTAGAACTCATATAAGTACTAAAGCTCTAACAGTAACTCCAGGCGTGTACGGGTTAACGGACCACGCAGGGTTAAACCACTCTGAACATGATGGAGAGTAAAGACACCGTGTTTACAATAGCTAAGCATGTTCTTTCATGCAGAAACAGTGCAGCTCCAAGCACGTAAAGCCTCGTCTCCATCCGCCGGCCATTTGTCAGGCCAGGAAATAAAAACAGGGGATGAAGTTTCACGGATGTATCAGGTTTACAAACACACAGAAAGCTGATAGAAATGACTAAAAGGAACTAAAAGGCAGGGGTCAGGGGTAAGAGGCTCCAGATAAGAAGAGAAATGCTGCTGTGAGTGGCAGCTTTATCACAACTGACCTGGAATCAGGTTTCAGCTAAAGTCGAAAAACACCAGCCTGTGTGTATAATCAGGTAAAGCTGAACCTGAAACAGCACGTCTACTGCAGAGAAAAAGAGAACGATCAGGTTTCTCAGGGCTCTACAAAACCAAAACCTCTTCTTCATGAAGAAGTGTGATCATTATATGACAATCTTACATCATTAATTACTGTATAAATAATCATAAATAATGTTTAAAATCAACTAAATAAATAAAATTAAAATAAATAAAATAAAATGTGTAAAATCTGATACATGTCTCTGCTGCCCCTGGTGGATTATCCATGAACTGCAACTTTGATTAAAAGTATAAACTCAGTGTATCGTGGGTAAAAACTTCTGTAAATTTGTGTTTAAACAACATGCTGTGAGCAACAGATTGCGGATGTATTAAATACACAAAACAAAACTCATAATATGTGTAACGTGAACATTTTTTTTCCCCTAATTGGTCAGAAGGTCACATTTTGTGTTGGATCCAGAACAGCCTAAAACTACAAACTATTTAAACTATCAGCAGATGTGGCCATATAGCTAGAACCCTGTTAAACTCACAGAAATCATCCATCATCTCACAGGCCTGGTATCTCAAATATCTCACATGTCACAGATCAGAGAAGTGTAAATGTTCACAGCTGTTGTTACTTGTTAATTTTATAGAATGAACATTATGGGTGCAGTCTTGAACATTTCCATCATTTTTCTCACAGTTTTAATTGTGTTTCTACAGTACAGTTTACTTTAAAGTGTAAATCTCTCAAGTCCATGTTCTAGAGTCAGTACAGAGTCAGTATCTGTGGGTGAAGATCTCTGAGGAAGTCTAGAAGCTCTGATGTAACATCACATTTCAGTGACGCACAGCTCACTCAACCCAGGAACAACAGTGCACTAATTCAGATTTGGAGTCATAGTTTCAGAGCCATGGTTACGTGAATTCAAATCCTCAAATAACATCTACATGATGTTTTATGAACCTGCACATATCAGATTACAGATATTTAGGCCTATTTACATCAAATCATTCCATAAATGTACAGCAGGAACGGTAGAATTTGGTGAAAAATTTGTATTCATAATTCAATTTTCACAGTTTACATTTCTGAATTAAATTATCAACACAAATGAACATTTTTTAACATATTCTCACTTTTGGATAAGCGTCTAAAAGATGCAAGAAAATATTTTATTAACATTTTGAAACTGAAAAAGTTTTTTAAAACAAGTGAATTAAAATATATTTAAGTCATTTAGGAAAAATAATTTTATAAAGCAAGTCCTTTCAACAGTTTTTGACACTATCTTCTTTCTTCTGCAAATGTTTTGGCTTTAGTGGCTGAATTTTAGTGTATTTCTTCTGGAAGAGTCCTCAGGTCGCGTCAGAACCTGCTGGCGTGGGCCTGAAGGTTATTGGATTTTTCTCAGTATTTAGTCAACACACAATAAAGCATCAAATCAGCTCAAATCAGGAAGCCAATTTCTCACAAATGAGCAGCTGCTGAGCAGCAGACGTCTAAAAATACATTGTCGAACGTTGCGATGGACACTGATGTGTCCACGTGTGTGTTTATCGGTCCATTAGTAAAACAGAGCCGTACCTGTTTACCAGGTCGATTCCCCGACCTCGTCTTTCCTAAAAGGATTCATTTATGGCTGCGGGTTCCCTCCCCAGACCGGGCCGAGGTGTGTGCGGAGGAGGCTGAATTACGAGCAGCCACTCCACAAGCTCTTTAAAAGCCGTTTAAAAGCGAGACCCAGATGGTGGGTCTGTCTGAAGTGGCCGACGTTAAAGCCGGTTCTGTCGGTGCACCTGCTCTGGGCCGCCTGTGTTACAGCAGGGAAATTTCACCTTTAAATTGACAATCTTATCAAATTCTCCTCTGCTTTAGTCCGCTCCGCTGGGACAATGGGTCGGGTCGCCGGAAAGCTGATGGATCTATTGAGCTTTTAGATGATCTTTCCATTTACTGCCACTCTCTCTCACACACACACACACACACACACACACACACTCACACACGCTCAGCGGGAGAGCAGACATGTACAATCAGAACTGACCACAGGCTCAATTGGTCAGATTTTACTCCAAACACGCTATGGTCCATTTATCTGAACTCCGGCCGACCTGTGTTACAGTTTAACAATGTAAAAAAATCAGCCTGGCAGAACCAAAACATCCTCCAGCCGGGACCTGGACAGAACATCAGTGTAGTTATGATTAGAGGCTCACCGATTATCATCCTGATCAATAATCAGAGCCAATATTCCACATTTTCACCAGCTGAGCTTTCTGTTTCTGTCCATTAGTTTTTGTCTGTTATCTATACTGCTTTAGTCCGGCCCACTGCCCATAACCACAGCACTCTGATCTGATTTAGTAGAAATGTGAACTACATGTGGAGTAAAACCACTAACATTCAGCGTTAATAATCAATCAGGAGTGATAATCAGCCAGATCATTCATAAAGTCATAGACATAATCAATCAGGACTGTGGATCAGGGTTTATATGTCAGTATCATATGCCAGAAGGTCAGTATCACTGAGTTGAGAAGGTCCAAAATCATCATTTCAGTGTTTTTGTATCAAATCGTAGCTGTTGTTGAACACTGATGATAAGTCAGCCTCTACTTAACATTTAATCAGTCTAAAAAAGGTCTAATGAGCATAAAAAAGATCATCTGGTCACAAACGGGTTAAATCTACAACCTTTTTCCTGTTTTGTGCGGTCCCTGACCCTCGCAGGTAAGAGTGGCCCCGGGGTCTGCTTTAAAATGGCCCTCCACAGGTGAGATCCACTCCAGGGGCCCACTCATCCGGCCTTTCCCCAGCGAGGGCATGCTTCAGTGGGGCTTAGCGTCACGCTCTCCAGAGTGGTGCTAAAATAACAGCCACTCTGCGTCTGAATGGGGCCGTTGGAGAGGCAGGCTGTTAAGAGGCCGGCGCTGGGCTCGGCGAGGGGGAGGGGGGTCTCACCGGTAGCCAAAAACAACAGCAGAACAGATGCCTGTTTGATTAATGGGGGGACCACACGGAGTCTGCGGATTTGCTTTTTTTCCTCCCTCCTGACGTCTTTCTTGGTGAAAGTAGCCTCCTGTCGGCCTGTATTAGCGTACGTGTCTTAGCATAACACGCGGCCATTAGCACTGAAGCTAAAATATGAGCAGAGGACACAAGCGGCCCTCTGAGTCCACCGAGCTTTAGGGCTAATTAGCTTTAGCCTCTCAGCGGAGACGGAATCAGAGCAAACCAGGGTGACCTACTAATGCTCACCTCAGTGTTCCTGCACTATTTACACACAACATCAGATACATTCAAATCTGTTTTATATAGAAGAACCAAAAGCCAGTCTGATCTAGTTCAGCCATAAGTCGCCTGGGACTAGTGCCGAACGATAACATTAGTACACACGAGTATCACAATATTAGTTATTAATACTCTCTAGTCTCTGAAACTGTAATGATTTATAATCAATAGCTTACATGTAAAGACTGGTGGTTCACTCTGTGTTGTGTTTAAATCTCCAACCACTAGATGTCAGGGTTGTAATTGGTTTTCAGCCAGTAGACTCTTCCACTCCAACAACCTTGCAGTGTAAAGTTGCACTACTGACAGTTTTACTAAAATCAATTACAGTATCACAATATATCACTTTACTATGCCATGCTTTGTTTACATTTCCCCAGTGCCACCCTGTCACCATGTTCTCTTTGTTTGTTTATGTCTTCCACGTGTCTCGTCATGTCTCCACGTCACGTCATTGTACAGCCCTGCAGTCTCATTCTATGTCCTAATTATGTGTTATAAAGCCTTCCCAGTGTGTCAGTCTTTGTCTGTCATTATACGTCTTCACAATTGTATGTCTTCAGGTTACAGTTCTCCAGTGTTTATTTTGTCATTTTACAATGAAGTCACGTTTGTTTTGGAACCCCACGCTGCTTTCTCTCCTCCTGCATTAGTCACTGAGTTTTGTTTAGTTTTCTGCTCTTAAATTAACACTAAACTGAACTTTAGCTTAGTAAATGTAAACCAGGACTTATTTAGCTTTGACCTCTGACCTGTTAGCATAGACAGAGATTTAAGAGATTTTTCACCAAAATATGCTGAGAGGTCTGGTATAACATATTGTAGCCAATACAGGTCATTTAAACTATTAATGTAAATAATTTAACATAACTGTGCATTGGGGTCTGCTGTAAGCTAATCATAGGACACAAAAACATCATCCGGTAGCAATAACTTTGGTTTTATATTTATATCAAACAATATATCAGCTGCTGATATTGTGCATCCCTGTGAAATACCAATAAGACAAACATGATGTATGGTTAATATCATGATTCCAGCTGTTTGTAATGGTGTTTGATGGATGTTGATGGTTAAAGTGCTCTAAACCTTTAAGGACACAAAAAAAACTGGACGCCAAAAGCTAATGACTATGAGCTAAACTGGTTAAAGCTAAAGACTCTCCAGAGACCAGCGACAAGTCAGATTATAGCCGTTCCTCGCGGTATTGTGCCGTAATCAGCTCTGCGCCTGCTCCAACGCTTTGAACTCGGGCTGGCGTGGGCGTTAACGCTCCTCGTCGTGGAATTTTACCTCCGTCTTCATAAGAGCCGTTTGAACCACTTCCCAAAAACGTCGAATCCATTACAAGCCTGTTTGCGTTATCCGTCTAGCCTGCCAGCCGCTGAACATTAGCCAAGCTACATGTTTGGCCACAGGCACGCACCATCTGGCTTTGCGAGCGCACATAACCACCTCCTCTGCAAACGCGACAGGGCTAAGGGCTAAAAATCCCCACCCTGGCACCGTCTCAATCAGATACAACAGAGCCCAGCGCCTCTCCATACATACAGCCCATATTCACCAAGGCCTGCTCAGAACCAACAAAGACGGCTTTTACATCCAAACGGCGAGAACATCCACCTACAGCAGGCTGTCAGTCCTACATATGTGTTCTCCCAGAATCCAGTGTTTTACAGTTCTACATATGAGCTCTCCCAGGGTTCTATATTCTCCGGTTCCACATATGAGATCTCCCATGGTTCTATATTCTCCGGTTCCACATATGAGCACTCCCCAGGTTCTATATTCTCCAGTTCCATATATGAGCTCTCCCATGGTTCTATATTCTCCAGTTCTACACATGAGATCTCACAGGGTTCTATATTCTCCTGTTCTACATATGAGCTCTCCCAGGGTTCTATATTCTCCGGTTCCACATATGAGCTCTCCCATGGTTCTATATTCTCTAGTTCTACACATGAGCTCTCACAGGGTTCTATATTCTCCAATTCAACACATATGCCCTCACAGGGTTCTATATTCTCCTGTTCTACATATGAGCTTTCCCATGGTTCTATATTCTCTGGTTCCACATATGAGCACTCCCAGGGTTCTATATTCTCCAGTTCTACATATGAGCTCTCCCATGGTTCTATATTCTCCGGTTCCACATATGAGCACTCCCAGGGTTCTATATTGTCCAGTTCTACATATGAGCTCTCCCATGGTTCTATATTCTCCGGTTCCACATATGAGCACTCCCAGGGTTCTATATTGTCCAGTTCTACATATGAGCTCTCCCAGGGTTCTATATTGTCCAGTTCTACATATGAGCTCTCCCAGGGTTCTATATTGTCCAGTTCTACATATGAGCTCTCCCAGGGTTCTATATTGTCCAGTTCTACATATGAGCTCTCCCAGGGTTCTATATTGTC
>BRDA01088924.1:0-19317 GCA_036984385.1 Crenuchus spilurus
CCTCCACACCACAGTCAGTCTGACACTGTTATGACTGCAGTATACAGTCTGATGTTTTAGCAGCGGTGTGTCTGACAGAGGAACTACTTTACCTCACGGAAAATTAATAAACAAACTGTTTGTTCTGTCCTCTTTATCTTAAAATTCAACAATAAACAGTGATAACAGAACTGTGGTATAATAGTACACAGGAGGCTGGTGCTATAATGTGAGAGATTGGCTGGTGTACTGATCTTCAGCCTCCAGCCTTGTGCCTACAACCTCAGCACACCAATTCCCAGTATCTCACGTTTTAGCACCAGCCTCCAGTGCATTACTGCTTAAATGCTGAGAGTTCTGGTGCAGACCGACTGCAGATGGATGCTGATCATTGATGGTGGTTGAGGTGAATCTCTAATGGCTGTGCCAAATATCAAAGAGCTTTGAGTGTCTAGAAAACATCTTAAAAATGTTACTGCTGTGCACAAATTTTCTAACTTGCACATACAAATAGGCAGTGGTGGTCTAGTACTCTAGTACTTAAATAAAACTATTGATACTCATGGTCAAAATTTACTCAATTACAAGTAAAAGTCACTCAATCAAAAGTTTACTCAAGTTAAAGTACTGAAGTGCTTACTTTTTAAAGTACTTAAGTATTTAAAAGTACAAATTATGTTTTCTAATATTAGTACATTGCTGTATTGTTTTGAGTCATTTTACAGAAATTTGTAACTTGCTGAAACCAGCTGATGATGTATTGACATGTAGAACCACTCTGCAACAAAAAGTCTACACCACCTGTAAAATTTCAGCATAAAAATGCAATAAAAAAAATAGGACAACTAAAAATAGGACAACTTTGTCATGTTGTTGCCTATTTTGTAACTGCGGTAAAGTTCGTTTAATATTGTACATTAGCTTGATATTCGTATTTCCGCTTTTCCTCACCAGTAAACAAAACCCAGAATCACCAGTACAGTTACAGTTTTGTGGTGAAATAGACAAAGACAACAAACTACAACCACAAAATTTAGTAAAGGTCACTTGTTATGAAGAAGCCAGGGTTCAGGAGCTTAGCTTTGTGTTCACTTTGGCTACAAGCAGAAGTGAGTGTTAGGGACCGTCGCACAACTACCGGAAGAAATATAAATAACAAATATAACTATATATATAAACTATAAATGACAAATAATGTCACTATGTCCCAAAATATCCCTTGAAGTTTGTGTAGAATACTTGTCTCTATATAACTAAGTTGAATTGACATCATTAGCTTTAATCATATGAGAGATTAATAGATTTATTTATTTTCTAATTAAAAACAAATAATGTCACTATGTCCCATAAATAAGTCTTGTAGTACAGTATGAGCAGAATACTTGTCTCTATATTACTTAGTTGAATTGACATCATTATGTTAAATAACATGGGAGATTAATAGATTTATTTGAACATTTTCGTCATTAATATACAAATAATGTCACTATGTTCCTAAATAAGTCTTGTACTATGTGTGGATATGTGAATATGTCTGCATTTTAATAAGTTGGTTTCACATCATTAAGTTTAATAACATGAGACTTTATTTTTTATAATTGTACATAAAACAAATATTAGAAAAAATACAAAGACAAAAATATATGAATGTGTATGAAGATACATGTATGTCACATTATTAATAATATTTCATTAAAAAAATAAACATGAAACAAAATCATGTAAATGGCTAAAATGAATAATGCTAACCACATGGATGTTTGCAACACATTTCTTCTGGTAATTGTGCGAAGGTCCCTAAAACTGCAGCAAGTTGTGACCAGAGTGAACAGAAAGCTACGATCCTGCATTCAGGCTTCATCATAACATGTGAATTTCAGACAATTTTGTGGTTGTAGTTTGTCGTCTTCGTCTATTTCACCTCAGAACTGTAACTGTGCTGGTGAATCTGCATCTTGTTAGCTGTTGAGTGTAACGGCCATTGTTGAGTAATGTGTACACTGTCCCTTTAAGAGCCAGATAAGAATGAAGAGAACCAGCGAGAGTGTTGTGCTGTACCACCAAGATCACTGGACTAGCTCTTTAATTTTACTGTTTTAGTTCTGACAGTAACGTCTCTAACAAGCTTGGGATGCTTTATTTTGTTCATGTGTGAACTAATAAATGAACAAGTGAATACAGCCAAAGTGAGTAAGAGTGCCTGAATCACATGTGCTTCGTGTTTCACCTGCCCTCAAAGCTCGCTATCTGGGTCGGAGCTGAAAGTCTGAAGTAAGACCGGCTTCAGAGCGTTACACAAGGAAAAGCGGAACTACGAATATCAAACAAATGTCCAATATTAAACTAACTTCACGCAGCTGGCTTGCATGTTGCTCATCTGAGTCAAAACAGCCCTGCTGTTGTGCATGCTGGTTTGACTATAGTACTACAAAGTAGCTATATTATCAAAAGCATTGAATATTACAGAATCAAATAATTTGAAGCATTGTAGTCAGTGTTGCCAAGTCCGCTTATTATAAGCAACTTTGGGCTTGTTTTTTTCTAAAGTCGCTTGCAAATCTCGTGAGTCGTGGGTTGAGGTTTTTTAGGCTTGTTTTTGAACGTGAAGTTGCTTATTTGGGCTTGACTTTCTTTCAGAGTGAAACTCTTTGATTATCTCCCAACTCCCCATAATAAAGCAATAGACGAATGGTAGGTAAGTTTGTCCCTTCCAAGCCCCCGTTTCCTGTTTATCGCTCCCAGTCACTCACCCAAACACACAGCAGGCAGCCAGGCAGAGCCCAGCGTGACGACGGGCAGCATAAGAATGACCTTGAGTAAGTGGGGAAAATATGTTAAAAAATATAATAAAGAGTGGGAAAAAGAGCGCACTGAAAGAATGGCTCCGACCTTAGATGGGAGATGCAAAATGCACTTTTCTTTTGATCAAAGCTTAAAAGATTTTCAAAGTTATTCAAAGAATTTAAGTTTTTTAAATAATTTATTAAATTATTTAAGTTATTCAAAATCTTTATATTAAAATGTTTAGTTTATTTTGGTGTTGCTTACATATAATGTCATAAATGTATACTGTTTACATGTTTAAAAGCAGTGGTTTTACAGAATGTGGTGGGTTGCCAGTTGGGCTTATTTTGGGCTTGTTTTCATAGAGCTGGTTGCTTGTTTCTAGCGCGAGATCTGGCAACGCTGGTTGTAGTATCAAAAAAGCATCGAACTATCAATACCTTGTGCATCTCTAGTGGCCAATTGCATTTAAGTAAAGAAAAACAGCATCAGCAGACGCACAGCTATGCTGAACCAAAAGGAACGAGTAGCATCAAGCTTCCTAGAAATGTAGTGGAGTGAAAGTCATAAGTTCACCAAAAAATAAATACTCAAGTAAAGTAAAAACACTCAAAAATGTACTTAAGTACAGTACTCAAGTAAATATACTCCACTACTGTCCACCACTGCAAATAGGCCCAAAACATCCTTTACAGAGAATGAAACCAATCCCAAATTAGAACAAGTTGGGACAGTATGGAAAGTTTTTTTTTTTGTAGCACTTGTTACATTTACTTTGACTTTTATCTTATTGCAGATAGTTTGAATCTAAAATATTTCACGCTTTGTCTGGTCAACTTAATTTCATTTGTTAGTATACATCCATTCCTGCATTTCAGACTTGAAACACATTCCAAAAAAAGTTGGGACACGGTAATTTAGGCCTAAATAATGATGTGTTGTCAACAGGTGATTATAATCATGATTTGCTACAAAAGCAGTATCTACAGCAAGCTGAGTCTTTGAGGAATAAATCTGGCCAGCAAATCTCGAGTCTGACAACAAATGCTTTAGAAAATGATTGAAATGTTGAAAAACAATGTTCCTCAAACAAATAATGGAAGGGATTTGCATATTTCTGCCTCTGTAGTGCATAATATCCTTAAACAATTAAAGGAATCTGGAGGAATTTCAATACATAAAGGGCAAGGGTACAAGCCTAAGCTGAACACCTGTGATCTCCGATCCCTCAGACAGCACTGCATCAAGAACCATCATTTATCAATAACTGATATAACCACATGGATGAGATTACTTTGGTAAACCTTTACCAAGCATTACAGTACAGAGTTACATTCATAAATGCCACTAAAATCTTTACTGTGTAAAAAAGAAGCCTTATGTTAGCTATGTCCAAAAGCAGTGATAACTTCTCTGGACTCACAGGCAGATGGACCATCACACAGTGGAAATGTGTACTCTGGTCAGAGTAATCAGTGTTCCAGATCTTTTTTGGAAGAAATAGGCGCAGTGTGTTCCAGATCAAAGTCTGAAAGCCAGGGTCTGTAATGGTATGGGCTTGTATCAACCTAAAATCCCCCCACTTCCTCTCCTCTTCCTCCTCCACAAACAGCATCAGACTATTTGGCAAATCTGCATCTGGACTAATTAAATAAATGAGCAGGTAAAATTAACATGTTGTGCATCCCTAAACCACAGCATCCACCTGGCACAGTATCTACTGTAAACCTCAAACAGACTCAGGAGAGAAGAATCCTCACTAAATACAGGATCAAATCAAATCAAGTCAAATTTATTTATAAAGCGCTTTTTACAACTGATGTCACAAAGCAGCTGTGATGATGCAGATACAGAACCAGATGAACCAGTGGGATCCATACTCTTTATTTTATAGAAAGTTCACTGAAATACATCTCAGAAGTCCACCACTGCTCTGATTAGCAGGCAGGTCCAAGGATCCCCATATAACAGAAGTCAAACATAAATCCGTCAGCTGCTAGGCCGCCAGCAAGTCCACTATGACAGCTCAGAAGAGAGACAGCTTAAACTGACAGTCACTGTGCACACGCACACATCACACGGACTAAATGTTCCACAACTATAGCATTGTCCACGTCACTTATAAACCTTCCTTTACGAAGGTGAAATAAGGTACAGGTGTCTCTCGTTCAGTCCTGACACCTAGTACTACGGTGACTGCGACCTCTGGTGGTTGACTTCGGCACGAACCAATGTCTGTGGCTCATTGTCTCTGTTTACCCCTGACTCAGACAGCTCGTGATCCGGGGCATACCTAACAGCAGCTTTACAGGGTCAGTAATAACAAACACCAAATCATTAATCCTTAATCCCCAGTGAGCAAGCCAACGGCAACAGTGGCAAGGAAAAACTCCCTCAGAGCTGGAGGAAGAAATCTTGGGAAGAACCACACTCACATGGGGGACCCATCCTCCTCTGGTCTACTAAATATAAGTTTGTGATAAATCATAATCATATGATGTTGTTGTAATGTTCAGGTGAACTCATATGGTGACAGTAGCGGGACAGGAATGATGATGATGATAATGGTAGCAATGATAACAGCCAGAAAGTCCATATAAACTCCAATGTGGGCAGTAGAGTAGGGTATCTGGAGCAGGCCACAGTAGTTGGTTGTTGGTGGGCAGCAGATCCGGGGAAGCATCATGCAGAGAATAGTAATCAGTCTTCCATCAGCCTTGGATCGGACCGGTGGGCAATCACTCACTCGGAAAAAGACAAAAGATGGAATTAGTTCTGTTTGGATATATAGAGCAGGGGGATTATGAGACATATCAGAGTGTGGCTATTGTGGCTATTGATTCCGGCAGAACTATCAAGAACAGCCTACTTAAAAGGAGAGAGCCAGAAGGTAAACAGGCATGGAAGCTCCCCAAGACACTGGCATCCCTCTGCTCACCGTCAACAAACCTGAGTGATCACGTGAGCAGCGGTATGACAGCCCCAGCATCTCAGTTCACTATAAATCCCTACATCAGTGCATCCCTGGATCTACAACCTTTCTATAATGTAAAGTATTAATTACCAAAAGCCAAACTAAACAGATATGTTTTCAGCTTAGTCTTAAAGTTTGAGACTGTGACTGAGTTCCGAACATTGTGTGGGAGGTTATTCCAAAGATGAGGGGCCATATAAGAGAAGGCTCTTCCCCCTGCTGATGATTTCTGAATTCTGGGAACTATCAAGAAGCCAGCACCCTGTGATCTATGTAAACGAGATGGTTCATAATAGGAAATAAGGTCTTGTAAATACTCAGGGGCAAGACCATGTAGTGCTTTATACGTCAATAAAAGAATTTTATATTTGATTTGGTATTTAACTGGAAGCCAGTGTAGTGCTGATAAAACTGGGCAAATATAATCAAATTTTCTGGTTTTAGTAAGAACTCTGGCTGCTGCATTTTGAACTAATTGAAGTTTATTTAGGTTTCTGCAAGAGCATCCTAATAATAGTGCATTACAGTAATCTAACCTAGAAGTAATGAACGCATGTACAAATTTTTCTGCATCCTGTAGGGGTAAGGCATTTCTTAACTTGGAGATATTACAGAGATGTAGAAAAGCTATTCTGGTAGTTTTAGTTATGTGTTGGTCAAATGATAAATCTGAGACAATTATGACACCAAGATTTTTTGCTACTGAGTTAGGTGTAACAGTGAAGTTATCCAGATTTAAACTTAAGCCTGATAATTTATTTCTCATGGTCTTTGAGCCTAGAAGAAGGACCTCTGTTTTGTCACTATTTAAGAGAAGGAAGTTATACGACATCCAGCATTTCACATCTTCCACACAGTTCTCCATTTTCTTTAATCTGATCCTGTCGTCAGGTTTAGCTGATATATAAAGTTGTGTATAATCTGCATAACAGTGAAAACTAATATTATGTTTACTTATAACATGGCCTAATGGAAGCATATAAAGTATGAATAATAGAGGTCCTAAGATAGATCTTTGTGGAATTCCATATCTCACTTTTGTACTGTTGGACGATACATCATTAACATTTACAAACTGGTAACGTTCTGTTGGCTGTTCCTGTGATTCCAACCATGTTCTCTAGTCTTTTTAGGAGAATATTGTGGTCTGTTGTATCAAAAGCTGAATTTAGATCAAGTAAAACTAATAAGGATACGCAGCCTTGATCAGAGGCAAGAAGAAGATCATTTGTTATCTTAATCAGAGCTGTCTCAGTGCTATGATGGGATCTAAATCCAGATTGGAACTTTTCATAAATTTGGTTTTTATGCAAATATGAGCTGTTGGGCCACAACTTTTTCCAAAATTTTAGACATGAATGGTAAATTAGAAATGGGTCTATAATTGGACAATATATTAGAGTCTAAATTTGATTTCTTGATCAGAGGTTTAATAACTGCTAATTTAAAAGCTTTGGGTACGTGTCCTAAGTTAAGGGACGAGTTTATTATTGTTAAAATAGGTTTAATTGTAACTGAGAGTGTTTCTTTAAGTAGTTTTGAAGGAATTACATCAAGTCTGCAAGTTGTACAGTTTGATGAAGCAATAATTTTCTCCAGATCTGGTTGTGTTATTGGATTAAAAACTTTCAGCCTGTCTCCCAAAGCCGTGTTTTGTTCTATTTCATCAAGTCTGATAGCAGACAGTTTGGGCTTAAGGCTACAGATGTAGTTTTTTGTCTAATGTTTTCTATTTTATTATTGAAGAAGTCCATAAAGGTGTCACTAGTAAGATTAGCTGGAATCAGAGTTTCAGTGTCTGCATGATTTTTTGTAAGTTTAGAAATCACACTAAAAAGTGCTCTAGGATTGTTTTTATTGGTTTCAATCAGGGATGCAAGATATTCTGAATGTGCTTTATTGAGGACTTTTTTATACTCAGTAAAGCTGTTTTTCCAGGCACAGTAAATATTTCTAGTTTAGTTGACCGCCATTTCCTCTCTAGTTTCCAATACTTGCTTTAAAGTGCGAGTCTGATCATTATAACATTGGGCAAGCTTTTTCTGTCTCGTCTTTTTATATTTAAGAGGGGCTACAATGTCTAGTGTTGAACGGAAGGTATTTCCTACACGGTCAGTCAGTCTTTCTAAATCCATTGAACTTAATGAAGAGTAAATGGGAATTGATAAGTCTTGGAAGTTCTCTATAAATTGTTGGGCTGTATCTGATGTTACTGAGTGTTTCATACAATAGCGTGGAGATCTGCATATATTGTGATTAAGATGTAGCTCATACGAGATTAAATAATGATCTGAAACTGCCGGATTTTGAGGAAAAACGTTTAAGTTATCCAAATTAATTCCAAAGGTCAAAACTAAATCCAGGGTATGATTACAATAGTGTGTAGGCTCTTTTACATGTTGGGTAATACCTGTAGAATCTAAAATAGCTGTAAACGTCTTTTTTAATGAATCATCTATATCTTCAAAAAGAATATTAAAGTCTCCTACATTTATTACTTTATCACTATACACTACTACGCTTGACACAAAGTCACTGAATTCTTTTAGGAATTCTGAGTAGGGCCCCGGAGGCCTGTATATATTAAATAATGAAAACGCAAGTTTATATACGCAATAGGATCAGTGAACACAGGCTGGAGGTGGAAAGAGGGAGACACCACAGAACCTGGAAACCCAGAGAGGACAGAACCTGCCCACACTGCAGTCTAATGCAGATACACTTCCTTCTGCACTGTCCAAAACACCAGTTCATCAGAGACGTTTACTTTCAACAGTTTAACACCATTAACGTCTCTGTCAGATTTTCATCAACTCAGAGTTGTTCTGGAGAAGAAGCTGAGACGATGACACTAACAGCCAAATACATTTCAGCGCTACATCATCACAGAAATGATCTTTATAAATAATTATAGCTAATAATACAGTTATACTTTATTAATTTTAAAGTCACAAAGTCACTTTGAATTTTATTGATTTGAGAGAGAAAGACAGAGAGAGAGAGAGAGAGAGAGAGAGAGAGGGGAGGTGGGAGGTGGTCCCAGTGTGACGTCAGCGTGTGCAGCATCCCTGTGCCTGTACAGTGAGGCAGGCTGACTGAACACTGGCTGAGTCCACGCCCAACACCAGCACTGCTGCTTCACCATGAGGTAAACATATTCTTTATCTTGCGCTGCTTTTGACACCAAATCCTGTTTGGTGAACGTTTTGTAGATGCTTAAACGTCTGTGTGTTGTCCGGACGGGTTCTGTGTGCTCGGAATGGAGAACCTTTATTTCTGAGGATGGGAGGAGCGCTTGAGATGTCACGTAGCTGTGGTTAGCTTCTTATTCATAAGCGTCCTTTTCGAATGTCGCCGTTCCACCTTAAATGCTGCAGGCGCCTTAATGTAACTGCTGCACCACTTAAGGTGGAACGGCGAAATTAGGTATGTAACTGGTTTAAGACCGCGTATAACGTCTGAATATCAGGTTAAACCCACCTTTAACTTACCTTACTGTGTGAAATACATGATGTAGCTCATAGGCTAAGCTGTAAGAAGCGATTAAAACGTCATATATATATATATATATATATATATATATATATAATGTGTGTATTTAATAAGCACTGATGCCCAAGGTCGATAGCTGCTTTACCTAAGAAGTGTGCTCACATCATAATTAATAATTAAATCAATAAATGATAAATAATCTTGTAAAAAAATACAATAAAAAATAAATGATGATAAACTGTGTAACACTACCATTGCACACATTTCAGTGACTGTTGCGTCAATGTAATGGAGCCTCCATTGCATTATTTCATACAGCCCAGTGTCCTAAAACCAGACAAAAGATGGTGTAGAAAATGGTAGGAGATCTCTGAGAAGAAACCACTCTTTCAATATAGATGATACACCAAAAATGAGTGAGGAGAGCATGGTTTTCTGAGCAGATGGGAAGATGGTTGGTGGTATGCTTTGCTCAGTAATAAAGATTTTGAAGCATTGTACAATTAGCTGAATTGTATGGATGTTCAGATCCATCACTGTGGACACATCTCTATGCACTAACATCAATCTCATACATATGAAGCACCTGCTAATGTGATATGATTCGTCCCATTGTGATGCAGTGCAGTTTGATATGTTTTGAGTAATTCAGCACGATACAGTGAACTAGGATATGATCCTGCAGTTTAAAATGGTAGAGATTTGTTGAAACGTGTAGCTCTTCCTTCTAAATATTGTCCTCTGACAGCAGTGATCTATATCTAAATGTAAAATATTCATAAAAATGATTGGCCACATTTGTAATTGGCCTACATTTTTAATTTGGACTATCTCATTGTGAACTGGTTATGCTGGTTCACAAATGTGAATTGGTTAATTTTGCCACCCGTAGTGGTTTGCATTAATTTTCTGGCAATTCATTGCTACTAGAATGTTCATTTGTTAGGCAGGGTGGCACATTCACCTCTCAGCACTGTGATCTTGAGTTCAAGTCCCCATCCAGTTGGTTTTTTTTTTGCCTTTTGCCTGTCACAAATATGTCATATTGGATCATTTTCTTCAATAAATAAATGAGCAAATGTAATACAGTGGTAACCCTACTTACAAGCATCCCCACTAACGAGTATTCCAGGTAACGAGTCGAGATCTCGGAATATTTTTGTTCCAGGTAACGAGTAAAATTCCAAGTAATGAGTAACCTAAATTAGTTCAAGTATGCCAACCACTAGGGGCGCGGCGGTCGTAGCATCTCCTAGATGCTAGCGTAGAAGAAGAGGTCAGTCATTACCTTTGACTGCTGTCCAGTGAAAGTGAAAGTGCTAGTGAAAGCGACGCTAAGACAGCAAAAGGTAGTGAACAAGAAAGTTAGATACATTTAACTTTTATTTTCATATGATAAGTGTAACCATGTCATACACGTACACCCATCCTCCTGTCCTCCTTAGCCGCCAGCCTACATGAGCGCCATTGTCGTCTCGTTTATTTTTTAAAAAACCCATATAAACACAGTATTTAGCATATTAAAGTATACTGTATATTGGCCGGCTGACACGGATTAATCAGTTTTACATGTATTCTTATGGGGAAAATGCATCCAGCTAACGAGCAAACCAGCTAACGAGCTCGGCTCCTGCACGGATTAAGTAGGGTTACCACTGTATTTGTGTCTCATTTGTTTAACTGAGTTCTATTTATCTACTTTTAGGACTTGTGTGAACATCTGACAATGTTTTAGGTCATACTTTATGCAGAAATATAGAAAACAACACTGTATGTGTGTAGGCCAGATATGGTTTGACACTCCTGGGTGATCTCCCTAGTGCTTGATGCAGTCCTCCATGTGGATGGTCAGTTTTGGTTGAGACGCTGTGCGCAATTGGCTGCCGTTTCTCACTCGTGTGTAGTGTAAATGGAGTGTGTTGATTGTAAAGCGTCCTTGGGTTTGAGAAAGGCGCTATATTGGTGTAACATTCATTCATTCATCCATTTCAAGGTAATGCAAAACCAGGTTGAATCCAAAGTCTCAGTTTCTCTGGAAAATTTCAGCCATCACTCTCAGCCTTGAATTCCCTTATCAGTGTGTCCCTCAGCAATCTGCATTTCAGTGGTGTGCTATGGTCAACATGCATCATTTGGGATGGCAGTGTAAAGAGATTTGAGCTTCTACCCATTTTATATCTAGAAGGATTTATCTTTCTGCACGTCAAGTCAAGGTAAAATGGGGAAGAACAGCAATCACTGACCCCTGAATAAAGAATAGACACATAGATTACTTAGCTTGGATGTACATCTTCCTACTAGTGAACATGACATGAAGTAGTACATTTGTTATCATCCAGTTGACTTGTACCTGTACCCGGCATTGGGTTAGTACACCTGAACTCTACAACAGCAACTTAAGATGGTACAATGATTGATATTGGACATATAAGTAGTTCACCAGAGGGCTAGGGCTGAGAGATTTTAGCATTCTAAGAGTGTGCAGTTTCACAAGCTTTTAGCAAGTTTTTGTTGTGAACTTTCTGTAGATAAAGCCTGGCTCACACTACCAGATTTTAAAAATCCTAAACTATGTTAAAAATATGAGACATAATCGTAATCACCCAAACATAATGATATTTTTCACTGATTTTTCTGTCCTTAATCGTTGTTAGTCATAAACGCACCCACACTACACCACCTGTCCTGTAACACCACACACTTTCAGAGTATACACACCTGACCATCAGTTCAAGTCTCAAAACCTCATGGGTGTTTCTAGTAAATTGCTATATCATGAGAGCAGGCAGGAGTGTCTCATGAACTAGATGTAAACAAACATGATGGACTTTCTACTCAGACAAAAGTCACAAAAAAGAAAAGAATGGGGATGAACCCATAACAGCAAACATTAAAAAGACACCAGTACTGTTGTCGGAGCACCACAAGTCCACCTCACTCACGGTTTAAACACTGTGCTTTTAACTTCTCCTGCACACACTGACACATTCAGTTCAGTATCACATTTTACAGCAGAGATCACTATCACTAATCACTAATCGATATTATATTTTCCTTAAATACTGTACATAGATATAGATTTTGGTTCTGTTGTGTCTCTCACTACTTAGCAGTGGTGGACAGTAACAAAGTACATTTACTTTATTAAGTAAATTTTTTCAGGATTTTTACTTTACTTGAGTATTTATTTTTTGGTGAACTTATGACTTTCACTCCACTACATTTCAAAGACATATATTGTACTTTCGACTCCACTACATTTCTAGGAAGCTTGCCGTTACTAGTTCCTTTTGGATAAGCAGTAGGGTTGAGCCAGAGACTCATTTCAGATGAGTATCCGGTATGGATAAAGCATTGTTGATGAGTAACGAGCAAGATATGAGTATAACTCATCAATATCCATACTTGTGCTGAAGGAAAATCCTCATTGGGTAACTGACTGTCTTCCCAATCTGTGATTGGCCAGTCACACAGTCACCTGCCCCTCGCTATACAGATACTGCAACCAGAGTTCTCTGCAGCCACAGTTGCCAGGTTCACGGTTTTCATGTCAAATTGGGCTTGTTTGAAAATCCAGTTGTGGGTGAAAATTCAGGGGTGGCAGGGTGCGTTTTTTGGGCTACTTTTAAAAATTACCGCGGCCATCATAAAACAACAAAAAAGTAGGTGTTGCTTTGTATGTTATGTCAACATGGCGGCAAATGTGTACAAGTCAACACTAAGGAAGATTTATTACAATACAACAATAAGAACGAGGAGAACATAACGACAACTAAAGGAAGGCAGTCATATAACAAGTTTGAAATGGAGGAGCCCTTAAATGTCACGAAAAAAGGAGAGAAGAGTACAACAGAAAATTGCAGTTAAAATTGTGTACGCATGAGCTTGAGTGAAATTAAATAACAGATGGAAACAACTGTCCAAAAGTTCATGTAACCAGAAATCACAAGGCGATGAAAAAAAAAGTTAATCAGAGGAGAGAAGAGAGTTCAGGAGGGGCAAGGACAGAAATGTAAGTAAATGTCAGTTTGTTTGTTTGTTTGTTTGTTTTTGTTTTGCTAATTATGTTACTATTAAATGTTCTTGACTGGGATATAAAACTTATAAAAGAACTAATAAAACTCTCGTGTTACCATATTATTAATGACTTTAAGATAAATAGCAATACTGATAATAAATCCCTTATAAACAAAATACACTCATAGTTGTTTTGCCATTCGCTTCAAATGTGTGACAGACATATATTTTGGGCTAGTTTAAGCTTCTGAAAGGCAGGTTTTAGACTGACTTTAGGCTGGCTATTTTTGTTGGACCTGGCAACCCTGTCTGCACACTGACAGTGACTCTCTGTGCTTGACTTCACTGTAGCTCACTGCTCTGTTAAGTAACTCCTTAGGTTTTCTTCAGCTCGCCTCTGTTTCGGTTTGTTGTTTGATATTTAAAATTACTTGGTGAACTGGTTTCGTAACGTACGCGGTGCATTTGACAAGACAGAGCTGAAAACGACTCGTGTCATGTCGGTCACGGCCTCCACTCCGGTCGGGTTTTTTTTTTACCGTCTGCTTTCTCTTAGTTTGGCTGGTGATATAAAGTCAATTGGAAAACTTTGATCGTACTGAACGGTGCTTTTGAGAAGAATACAGTGAACAAGGCTGACATATAAACAATACATATAGCAACCTCTGATTAATCCATATCAATTTCAGACTTAAAATAATGTACAGATTTAAGCCCCACCCACTTCTGGTTAAACCACGTTTTAACCACCCAATTCTGGTTTAGACCCCACCCACTCCGAGTACAGATAATACAGATAAATTAGATGGTTGAACAGATACAGATACAGATAGTGGTGTACGCGCTCATCCCTACTGAAGTTTACAGGTGGTGTAGACTTTTTGTTGCAGAGTGGTTCTGCATGTCAATACATCATCAGGTGGTTTCAGCAAGTTACAAGGTTCTGTAAAAGCACTCAAAACAATACAGCAATGTACTGATATTAGAAAATATAATTTGTACTTTTGAATACTTAATTATTTTCAAAAGTACTTCAGTACTTTAACTTGAGTAAACTTTTGACTGAGCAACTTTTACTTGTAGTTGAGTAACCATGAGTATCAATACTTTTACTTAAGTACTAGAATTGAGTACTTTGTCCACCACTGGCTACTTGGCTGTTGGGTCACTGGGTTACATTTCTCAATTTCAGCAGTAATTGGATTTGCTTGTGGTTAACTGTAGGAGTATTCTAAAATGACAGAGGAAAAGTCCTCATAGATAGTGTGTAAGACGTACTGAAGTACTGTCAGTGAATCAGGACAAATGATTTTGAATAGTTGTGGTTCACAGTCCCTGATAATACAATCATTTATTGTTCAGGTTTTGAGGTTTTATGTTTAATGAAATAAACGCAGTAAAGCTAAAAGTTTTTAACATTCTCATTTACATGTTCATCTGAAAGACTACATTAAGTCATTAAGTCTTCACATCACTAGGGTTGTAAGAAAACACTGCTACACTCACAATATTAATATCGCTGTGTGAAACTGTATTGATTCCCTGAAACAGTATTGATGTCTAATTAACAGTTCACATGTAAAGATTGGTGGTTCATTTTGTCTTGTGATTAAAACCCCGACCACTAGATGGCAGTTTTCAGAACAACTCCAATGGTTTCCTAAAATTTTATGCAAAATATTGTGATATATCACCATGCTCAAAGTATCACAATATATTGAATTGTATCCACTGTATCACAATACGTATTGAATCACCAGGTACTTGCCAAAAATAGCTTGCTTTTCAGGACTCAAGTTATTCTCAAGAACATTTGCAGGGAAAAACTGGTTAATTGTAAAGGAGGGTTTGTCACTAATGATTGTTAACATCACTATTCACTGTGTACTGGAAAGACCTGGTGATATGTATAATGATACAGGTGTTACTTCTTGCCACAGCTTGCATTGATATGCCATCCTGGATGAGCTACACTACCTGAGCAACTTCTGTGGGTTGTAGACATCGCCTCAAGCTGTGCATATTTTCCCACTAAAAGACGTTCTCTGTCATTCAAATGATAATAAAAAGATAATTCAGAATATTCCCCTGAATCTGTGGAATCTGAACAGAGCAAAAACCTCTCATCTGATTGTTCATACCTATCTCATAAATATTCAATCTAAGAGCCACTGAATGAGGAAAACAGAGTGTCACCTCACATTAGTTAAGCTTTAGAAATAAAACCACATACAATGTCTAAAGACTGTAATGAGCAGTGTGTAGCCAACACCTCTGTTTATTCAGTTCTGAGCTCAAAAGTCTTGGCTAGAAATGTTTAGAGTGTTTTTTCCACAACATATCAGCACATCTGAAAACAGGTTTTTGGAAAGTCTAAGTTTAGAGCAGATTTAATCAGAATATAGATATGACACTCTTACTGTTTTCACACGGTTGTTGCTGAGTTTGTGCTGAACAAAAGCCTGTGTAACATCATTTAAAATAATTTTCGATGGGTGTAATTTGTAAAAAAGCCAAGCAATGTCAGACTACATCAGAGTGTCTGAAATACCCTCAGACTGCAGAGGGTTAACTCTACTGATAATATTCTAATTAGTCCAACTCGATGAACAGTTTCTAGATACATCTGTGAGATTGGAAACTGGCGACCCCTCTTAACTGCTACATACTTTCACAATATTCCTATTGGCACCAGTGAGTTTAATGCAGTGTTATATCTGCTTGACATTTCTGCCAAATATTAGCAATATGTCTGTGCATGTTTAAAGAGGAGGCCCCAGTGTCCTTCAGAATTATGCACTGCGGGGATGAAATTTTGATGACTCATAGCAGTATTACACAGGTCCTGATTCTGGTGAATAATTCAGAGACCTCAATTTGGATAAAAATGCTTTCTGTGCTGGTCTCTATTATCAAGTCCTTTGACTATACAGGCCAATCAGAACTGATAGCACTGGTCAGCAATGTTCTACACCGACTATCTGGCCAGGCAGGAGTTTTCTTCTGAATAGACAATTAGAGAATTATTCACAATTTCATTTGTTCAAGTATGTGACATTTTAGTTTTAAGTCTGATTCTGTTTCATTTTCGAAAATACATCATATACATACATTTGCTGACAATGTGCAATATGACAGTACAGAGTGCTCGTATTATGTACAGTTCATTTTTGTTTATACTTTTATTTGTTTTTTTATTCCTTACATGTAAAAAGTGTCATACAGCATTTCAGTATTGTTGTCTTAATGTTGATCAGTATGGTGCATAGCTCATGCAAATTAGAAATCCAGAATCTCAAACTACCAGACCACAGTTAGTAAATTGATATTTCAGATGATCAAACAAAAAGGATGTACAATACAGAAATGTCTAGTGTTCATTTATACACTCGGCGTTTTGTGGCTCCTTTACCATGAACTAGTGCATCAATGTGGCATGGAGGCAATCAGCTTTTTTTATACCATGTTCTAATGTAGCACTTATGTAGTCACAATACAATCTGATTTCTGAACATATGCATAATAATAATAATAATAATAATAATAATAATAGTAATAATAATACATAAATTTTATAAAGCGCTTTTCATACAACTCAGAGACGCTTTACACAAAGAGATAAGAGAATTTTAGTGAAGGTTGGCAGCTTGCTTAAAAAGATACGTTTTCAACTGTTTTTTGAAGGATTGAAGTGAGTCTGACGCACGGATGTGTAAGGGGAGAGCGTTCCAGAGAGTGGGGGCGGCTATAACAAAGGACCTGTCCCCTAAAGTACGATGTTTGGATTTGCAGATAGGAAAGACGAGGTTAGACTCTGATGATCAGAGACAACGAGAAGGACGGTAAAGCTGCAAGAGGTCTGTCAGATAAGTGGATGCCAAGTTATTAAGGGATTTATATGTAATCAAAAGGATTTTGTAATGGATTCGTTGATGCACAGGACGCCAATGAAGTTTTTGAAGGACCGGGGTGATGTGCTCTCTAGAGCGGGTGCAAGTAAGTAACCGGACAGCCGGGTTCTGTACATATTACAATTTTTGAAGGTGAGTAGAGGGAATACGATAAAGAAGAGAGTTACAGTAGTCAAGTCTCGAGGAAAGGAAGGCATGAATTACAGTTTCAGCAGCAGAGGTGGAAAGGGTGGTGCGAAGACGGGCAATATTACAAACGTGGAAGAAGGCTGTTTTAGTAAGTTGTCGAATGTGTGGTTGAAATGAAAGGGTGGGATCTAAAATGAAACCAAGGTTCCTGATCCAAGGGGAGGGGCTAACTTTGCATCCATCAATGAAGAGGGAGAACTCCTGAGCTGAAGAGAGGAGAGATTTGGGACCAATTACAATAATCTCAGATTTATTACAATTTAGTTTGAGAAAGTTATTAGTCATCCAGGACTGTATTGCAGTGAGACAGTTTGTGAGGGTAGAAATAGTGGAAGAGATGATGGTTTTAGTAGATAAATAAATTTGTGTGTCATCGGCATAACAGTGAAATTGAAGTCCATGTTGGCAAATGATGTGTCCAAGGTGTAACATGTAGAGGATGAAAAGGAGAGGACCTAGCACTTAGCCCTGAGGTACACCACATGTTACAGGAGTAGTATATGCGTGTATGTCATCAGTATTTTTAGGACACTAAGAGCAAAATGAGGCCTGTTTAAGTGGATTTATTGCAGCATAGTATGCCATATAGTAAATAAATATCAATGTATTCAGTTTTTTTTATCATATTTTTGTTTTCCAATTTTGATTACATGCCTTAAAAGATTAATATTGTGACATGTGAAGTACTGTGATATTACATACTTTTTAGCCAGATTACCCACCAAGTAACAATACACACAAGTCAACAGTTTGTGGATTTATGAGTGCATAATTGATTGGAAATTCCATCTATCCATCCATTATCTTCTGCTTAATCCTGATCAGGGTCACAGTGAGTCTCCGACCTCTTCACTGGGCACAGAGCAGGTCATTACTGATTGGAAATTATTTTTTACCAACTATAATTATTCTAAAATTGATACCCGGATGTATATTAGAGCTGTAGCCTTCGCTATATACACAGTATTATATTGCTATACTGTTTAATGCTAATTTTATACAAACACTTCATTTTTCATTTCAGCCATTTTGTGAATGAACCTCTGTGATAGTATGTGTATAATGAAGGGATTTATTGTATATAACACTTACTTGAGCTACACAGTCTAGTGTGTGTTATTGTGGGCATAAAGGAGGGCAGCGCTGCCTGGCTCAGAATCAACATTCTCTGGCATGCCGCCCTCCATCGCAGGTGCCGTTTCCATAGTAACCAGACGGTCAGAGTAAAGGGGTGTTGGGAGATGCAGGCAGAGATGGAGAGAAGGAGGGGGTGGTGGAGGGGGATCATTCTCCACTCCATCTTCTTTGTTCTCGCTCCTGCTGCTTGTGGCCTAGTTAAGTGGCCAGTAATATAAATTAGCCCCTAAACAGCATCAGGGCCTCCTGTTTAACACACCTGAGAGCAACATCGTACTGGAGGCCGTCACTTTTCATGGGATTAAGTCTAATTACTCTATTTACACCGCAAATTTGACCCTTCATAGAGAAGTGCATAGAATTCCTGCCCATTAAATGTAGTTATGTGTGTTTTTACAGTTTTATGTTATTTTGCTGTTGCTTGTTGCTTAAATGTGCCTGATTGCTCAGATTTTAGTCCACATTTAATCTGTGAATAACAGATTATTTGTAGTTCATTTTTTTGTTAATGTACATTCCCTTGGCTCAGAGTTTGCTCAATGCAGATTCCTGAGACTTTCCTTGTTCATTATAGAGGTTAACGCTTTGGAGTGTTGATTGCTCTGTACCATTCACCCGAGTCGTCATTCCTTTTTGGCATCAGTGTCCCATGGGGCACCGCTATTGCCTCTGGGAGGCAAGTGACACTGACAATAGGGGGAGCTCTAACATTGTTCTCCAGCAGCTACACTGATAAGATTGTAGAGTGGTGACACTGACACTAGGGGGCGCTCTAACATTGTTCTACAGCAGCTACACTGATAAGACTGCCTGTAGAGTGGTGACACTGACACT